>JAFBJR010000729.1:252301-266622 GCA_016785285.1 Brachirus orientalis | reverse complement strand
CATTTGACACCATTGATCATAAAATTCTACTGCAGAGACTGGAGCAGACTTTGGGGATCTCAGGTTCTGCCCTCTGCTGGTTTCAGTCATACTTGATGATAGATTCCAATTTGTACATGTTAATGATAATGACTCATTACAGACAAAAGTTAATTATGGAGTTCCACAGGGCTCAGTTCTTGGGCCTATACTTTTTACCTTATATATGCTTCCTTTAGGAAACATTATTAGAAAGCACAACATACACTTTCATTGTTATGCAGATATTTGCTCCTGGTCTCTCTCTTCTGTCTCTCCCTCACCTCCCTCTTTTTCTTTCTCTCCCCCCTTTCTGTCCCCCACCTCTCCTCTGTCCCCCATTTTCCTCTCACCCCAACCGGTCGAGGCAGATGACCGCACATCTTTGAGTCTGGTTCTGTCAGAGATTTCTTCCTGTTAAAAGGGAGTTTTCTCTCTCCACTGCCCCCTAGTGTTTGCCCATTGTGTGAACTATTGGGTTTCTTTTCTCTCTGTAATATTGTGAGGGTTTTGGCCTTACTATGTAAAGTGCCTTGAGATAATGTATGTTGTGATTTGATGCTATACAAATAAAACTGAAATAAATTGAATTGTGCATTTGAAATGTATTTATTTATTTTTATTAAAGATATTCATCTCACAGCGCTGTTTGATACCTATCAGTAAAACTAGTTTAGTCTTTGTGTGTGTGGGGGGGTTATGGTTTATAAACCATAGGGAGTGAGGACATTTTGTCTGGTCCTCACAACTTTAAAGGGCTTTGGGCGTTTTGACCTAGTTTTAGGGTTAAAGTTTTGGGTTTAGGTTAAGGTTAGGGTAATGGTTTATGTCCATTAGTGTCCTCAGTACAAATTTTGTGTGTGTACCTTGTATTTCTTATGTTGTGGGGACATAATTATGTTTTATAATGTAAATTACTACATTTTAAGGTGAAGATGTTTTAAAGTTAGGCTGAGGTTAGGGTTAGGTTAAGGTTAGAGTTAGGGCACTAGTAATTATGGGTTAGGGTTACAGAAGGTCTCTGGCAAATGGATGTAAATCAGTGCAATGTCCTCTGAAGTCATGGAAACCAGAGTGTGTGTGCGCATGCGTGTGTGTGTTTTGAATTAGATTTCATCATATCTGACAGACTGTTCACACAGGCACTGTCAAATTCCTCTCCTCTGCAACTAACGATTATTTTCATAATCAATTAATGTGTTGATTATTTTCCTCAATTAATTGATTTGTCATTTGTTCCATAAAATATCATAAAATGTTAAAAATGTTGATCTGTGATTTCTTTTTTTTTTCTTATATGAGCGAAGAAACCAGAAAATATTCACATTTAAGAAGCTGAAAAACAATGATGTAATGTTAATTCTCACTAATTACTATAAATATTGTGAGGTATTTGCTTTGTTTTTTCTAATTTTATTTACATTAAATTGTACACATTATTTTTCTATTATCCAATCCTTATTGTCTAATAACGATAGATTTTGGCCATCTAACATAGCGTGCATTTAGGTGGTTAAGAGATGGGATGCAATATATTGCACATATTGCAAAGTAATTGGATTTGATTATAGAAAACTTTTAATATTCAATGAGTGACTACTCACCAAATTTTATGAGCTACACTAAATTACCTGCATTTTATTTATTAGGATTCTTGTTTTTCACTTAAGAATAATTTTTTAGAAAACATATACAGTATGGATCCTATGCAAAACTATTTGTATCTGATCAAAATGTAAGATAAAAATGATTTAAGAGCCATTTTGAGTTTACAATCATTGCAATAATATTGGTGAGGATAATCATGACAAAAAAAATTTCATATATAGTCCCATGCATATTCTTAATAGAATTTCAACAGATACTGTATATTCTACACCCAGTGTTTTGGCTCCAGCCCCAAAACACTGGAAGTCCTGCTTTTGTTTTTGGTTTTTTTTAATAACTTTACTTACATTACATCTGCTTCCTTTGTATCTGTGGTTCCACCCATTTCCCTTTTTGAAAAAAAACAAAAAACAAAAAAGAAAAACTAAGAAAACACTGTGTTTCTTAGCAAAATGTGAAACAAAGGTTTTTATTGTTTTTAAGAGGCATTTTGAGAGTTTAAAGCAGATTTGTTTTTATATAATCTTGCATAGAGTTTTGTTTTACTTTTATTAAAAGGTTTGGCTGGCAGATGACTTTTGATTGATGGTGCCCTTTAAAATGCTACTCTGCAGCATATGCATACATTGCAGTTTCAAGGTTTTTTACTTTAAAACAATAGTGTAAAAATAAAATAATACAGAATAAAATTACATTACAGTACATTAAACACTATGCTTAAATCAAGTGCTTTGTTTATAGTCTCACTATCTTACATAGCATTTACAATAAAATGGTGTCAATACAATAAATGTGTCTCACCAGTGGTTCTTAGTCAGGTTTAGTTAATGTGTACATTACATACATGTTTGCTTACCACTTAGTTCAGTCTGATCTGATGGAAACAAAACATTATTTTCATGAATAAAAAACTGCAAATATTACATTAAAGCCATTAAAACAAGCAGACTGTGAACTCACCACTCAAGTGTTTGCAGCAAGAGTATGATTACGAAGCGCAGAGTGGCTCTGGAGTGATCACTGTAGCTGATCACTTTTATTCAGAGAAGTGAAAGAGAGAGAGAGAGAGAGAGAGAGAGAGAGAGAGAGAGGAAAGCATCTGGTGAAGGAGTTGTCCTCAGACACTCACTAACCTCAGCTTCAGTATGAGTGAAATTTCAGTGGAAGTCAAATTATGTTGCAACTTACTTTATAAAAACCAACCTTAGTGATGGGCCAGTTGATTTGTGTCGTTTCTGGTTTTTATGGTGCACTCAAATGCAGCATATCATGCCTAGTGGTTTTATGTGTGCAAGGATATCACTTAAATTCATTCATTCATTTTCTACCAATTTATCTTCCACATGTAGGTTGTGGGGGGCCTGGAGCCAATCCAAGCTGACACACTGCAGAAGGTGGGGTCACACCCTGGACAGGTCACCAGTCCATGACAGTGCAAACATAAACACTCTCACAGATACACCTATGGTCAGTTTGAAATGTCCAACAAATCTGTAAACTGGGAGAACCCAGAAAAAACCCACTCACAATGCCCACATGGGGAGAACATGCAGAATGAAGCATACGCACTCTGCCTACAGTGAATCATGGCAGTGGTTCAGTGATCTGAGCTGTTTCTTTTCGTCTGGCACTGGAAACATGCAGCGTGGGGAGGGAAAGATGGATTCAATCAAGTATCAGGAAATCCTGGGAGAAAATATCATGCTATCTGTGAGGAAATTACAGCTTTGGTTTCATTGGACCTTCAAACAGGACAATGATCCCAAGCATACCTCAAAGTCCACCAAGGCTTGGTTTCAGAAGACGTTCTGGAAGATACTAGTCACCTGACTTGAACCCCTAAATCTCTCATTGTGTTTGAAAAAGGTGCTGCGGGTTAAGATTCCTCAGGAATGCTGCCAGAAGCTGGTGTCTGGCTATGCGTCACATTTGCAGCAAGTTATAACAGCATAGGGTAAGTACTAAAGTAAGTACTAAAGATTCTTGTCATTGGTTGAATAATTTTGAGACAGCAGTAGTCATTAAAAGTGTCATTTTGTGTTGAAGTTGGAGAAACCACTTGTTTTATTACCTGTGTTAAGCTATTTAAATTGTTCTTGTTTGATTTGTTTATTGCAAACAGCTGCTTTTTTGTTTTGCCTATATATATATATATATATATATATATATATATATATATAGAGTTTGTTTTTTCCTTTCCATGAACTGACAGTTGTGGTGAAAAAAAAGGTGTTAAACTGCAGCTCATTTCCTTTAAAAGTTTTTTGTAATCCACTATCTCACAAATCACACCACATCAGAATCAGAAATTCTTTAATGTACCACAGACAGGGAAATTTGTTTGTCACAGCAGTCTCTGGATATTCCAAAAGCAAGAGCAATAGCAAAATAGACAACATAAAATAGACAGTGTAATTAAAAAGGAAATAAAATAGAATCGTATTTACATGTATACATATTTACATGATATAGTGCAAGAATGGACAATCATTTTTTTTATATACAGATCTTGAATATGTATAATAAATATGGGTGATGAAATGAGTTTGTACAGACTATTTCACAGAGTGAGGTCTATGTGGAGCAGTGCTGATTGTACAGTCTGACAGCAGCAGGAAGGAAGGACCTGCGATACCTCTTCACACACTTCGTGTGTATCAGTCTGTTGCTGAAGGAGCTGCTCAGTGCTGTGATAGTGTCCTGCTGGGGGACTCCTGCATCAGCAGTGCTGACAGCTTATCCATCATCCTGCTCTCTCCCACCACCTGAACTGAGTCACGAGGGCATCCCAGGGTGGATAATTTTATCAAGTCTCCCCCCTGTCTGCTGCCAAGATGCTGCTGCTCCAGCAGACTACTCCATAGAAAATGGCTGATGCCACCACAGAGTCATAGAAAGAGGTCAGGAGTGCCCCCTGTACTCCAAAGGACCTGAGCTTCCTCAGCAGATACAGTCTGCTCTGACCTTTCTTATATGTAGCTGCAGTGTGATCAGTCCAGTCCAGTTTATTGTTCAGGTCACTCCCAGGTACTTATAAGATGGTATCATCTCAATATCTGTTCCCAGGATGTTCACCTGTGTGCAGGGTTGCCTGTGCCTGCGGAAATCCACCACCAGCTCTTTGGTCTTCCCAGCGTTGAGCTGGAGGTGGTTCTGCTGGCACCAGTCCACGAAATCCTTGATGACTTCTCTGTAGGCTCCATCATCCCCATCCCTGATGAGGCCGACGATAGCAGAGTCATCAGAGAACTTCTGTAGATGGCAGTGAGGGGATTGGTGGTAGATGTCTGCGGTGTACAGGGTGAACAGGAAAGGGGGCAGGACTGTTCCCTGGGGAGCCCCTGTACTGCAGATTATTGAGTCTGACACAAAGTCCCGAGTCATCACATACTGTGGCTGGTTAGTAAGGTAATCCAGGATCCAGGATGTGAGGTGTTGGTTCACCCCTGCCAGCTCCAGCTTGTCCCCAAAGAGTGCAGACTGTATGGTGTTAAAAGCACTGGAGAAATCAAAGAACATGATCCTCACAGTGCTTCCAGGCTTCTCCAGGTGTGACAGTGATCTGTCCAGGAGGAAGATGATGGCGTCGTCCACTCTGATGTTAGGTTGATAAGCAAACTGGAGTGGGACCATAAAGGGACCCACCACAGGGCGGAGATGGGCGAGGACCAGCCACTCCAGGGTCTTCATCAGGTGTGAAGTGAGAGCAACTGGTCTATAATTTTTGAAGTCTTTTGAGTGAGGGATCTTTGGAACAGGTACCACGCATTGGCACTTTTTCCAGCTTCAGACTCAGGTTGAATATATATACCACAATCCTGCACAGCTGGTCTGCACAGGACTTGAGGAGCCTGGAGCTGATCCCATCTGGACCCGTAGCCTTCTTCACCTTCATCTTCCTCAGCTCCAGTCTGATCAAAATGAAACTGAAAAAAAGTTCATGTCGTTCGCCCACGTCTGATCCCACGCAGCCTGGGAGTCTGGAGTCCTCTGCCCTGAGATTATTTTTAGGCTTCTCCACTGACGTTCCTCTGCTGCAGCTGGTTCTCCATCTTTCTCCTGTAGCTGTTCTTCCCCTCTCTGATCTTCCTCCTCAGTTCCTTCTGCACAGCCTTCAGCTCCTCCTTGTTTCCTGACCTAAAGGCCCTCTTTTTCCCCTTAAGGAGTGCCTTGATGTCAGGGTTAATCCAGGGTTTGCTGTTAGAAAAACACCGTACAGTCCTGGTGGGTATAGTGTTATCAACACAGAAGTTTATATAGTGCGTTATGTAGTCTGTTAAGCTGTCGATGTCCTCCCCATGAGAAACACACAGTTCTTCCCACACAGTTAAGTCAAAGCAGTCCCTCAGAGCCTCCACAGACTCCTCAGTCCATGCTTTAACTGTGCATGTTTCCACTGGTTTCCTGTTTACGAGGGGCTTGTACACAGGCGGGAAATGCACCAGGTTGTGGTCAGATCTTCCCAGGGGAGGGAGGGGGGGATGAGTTGTATGCCTCCTTGCTGTTGGCATAAAATAAGTCCAGTGTTTTATTGTCTCTGGTGAGGCAAGTGACATACTGTGTGAATGTGGACAGGGTGGAGGACAGAGAGGCATGATTAAAGTCCCCAGAGATGAGGAAGAGGGCCTGTGGGTGCTGTGTCTGCAGTGAGCTTGTGACTGAATGAAGAACATCACAAGTTGCTTGAGCGTTAGCAGAGGGGGGATATACACAGTGGACACGATCACCTGCGTGAACTCCCTCAGGAGGTAGTACGGCCTCATGCTAACAGCTAAAAGTTCAATGTCCTTACTGCAGACCTGTTCTTTAACAGTGATGTGCCCAGAATTACACCATCTGTCATTAACAAACACTGCCAGCCCTCCTCCTTTCCTCTTACCACTCTCTGCCATCCTGTCTGCCCGCCGAAGTTGAAAGCTGTCCAGGTTAGCATACATGTCTGGGGTCCACTCCGTTAGCCACGTTTCAGTGAGTACCATGATGCTGCACTCGTGGTAGACCATCTAATGCCAGGTCAACGCCATTAGTTTGTCCATCTTATTGGGGAGAGACATTCCACATGATGACAGACGGGACATATGAGACTGTCTGTAAAAACAGTTTTTTATGTTAATGGTTATTTTTTAATGGTTATTTTTTTATATATTTTACAAATCTATTATAAATACATTATAATAAATAATCTGCGGGCCCATGGTTGGTGTAGTGGTTAGCACTCTTGCCTTTGCGGCAAGAGGTCCCGGGTTCACAACCCTTTTGGAACAAGGGGCCTTCTGCAAGGAGTTTGCATGTTCTCCCCGTGGTGCATGGGTTCTCACCGGGTACTCCGGCTTCGTCCCACAGTCCAAAAACATGCAGATTTGGGGATTAGGTTAATTTGACACTCACTCAAAGTCAGCATCAAATTGCCCATAGGTATGAATGTGAGAGTGAGTGGTTGTCTGTCTCTATGTGGCCCTGTGATGGACTGGCGGCCTGTCCAGGGTGTGCCCTGCCTCTCGCCCTGTGTTAGCTGGAGATGGGCACCAGCGCCCCCCGCGACCCTTAGTGGATAAAGCGGTAGAAAATGAGTGAGTGAGAGTAAATAATCTGCAAAAATAAAGAAATGGCTAACCAATGCAATATGTTCTAATTATTCAATGTCAGTTTCAGGTGCTTTTCACTAACCCTCACTCATTCACCATCCACGATTAAGCTGAACTTTAAATGTTTGGGCTTAAAGGGACAGTTTCTTTTGTTGTTGTTTTTTGGTTTCAATGTTGCTGTGAAGTACTTTACAGAGACAATGTGTTATATATGGGTCACCCTGCACTCAGAAGCAGGAACAAACTAACATGAAAAACACAGCTTCACTATTTAACATTATGTCAGTCTATCAGACCAAAACAAAAGTAATCATGACTGCTAATGCCAGTAAGCTTCAACGCCTCCTCTAGCCTCTCACCAATGAAAAAAGTCGTGTAACATAATGTATGCATCATTCATTCATTACATCATTCATTTTCTACCACTTTATCCATCATCAGGATTTTGAAGGCCACTGGAGCCAATCCCAGTTGACATAGACAGGTCACCAGTCCATCACAGGGAAAACACAGATGAACAAACTTTCACTGTCACATTCACACCTATGGTCAAGTTAGGGTGTCCAAATAACCTCTGCATGTTTTTGGACATTTTTTGAAACTAGCTTGGAGTCATTTTGAGGACCGTTTTTCAGATGGAGTACTTTTGCACTGAGGAAAACCAGTTACCAGTCTTTCTCTATGTGTGATGGACTGGTGACCAGCTGGGATTAGGCATCAGCACCCCCTGCAACCCTCATGTGGAGGACAAAGGGGTAGAAGAGTTATACTACAATAATAAAATGCATTTTTTTTGAAAGTCACTAATTTACTCTGCTAGCTCGAGAAGCACTGACTGTTTTTCTGTCTTCGTCAGTTATTCAGTCTGTCTTTTGGGTGGTTCTTGGCACCTCATCCCCCCATCAAAAAATAAATGAAAAGAAAAACAACAATCAGAGCAACAACACTCCTGTATCACACTGTTTATTCAAAACCAATCACAGTCCAAAGCTCAGTTGCTCATTAAGTAACTGCTGACCTTTCAAATGATCCTGAAGATCAACTTGGTAAAGATACTGTCCCTCTGTGTCAAGTGGGTAGGTGGGTTCATCAGACTAGTGTTCAGCTCCTGCTGAGGCAGAACAACATGACTCTTGTTCTCACACACAGTCAGTCAGTGCGCCAGTGGTTGGTGTCTTGGTCCTGTGTGAGCTCTGGAGTCTGGGATTGTTCTGCAGCAGGATGAGGAGGATTCAGCAGGTCAATGATTTGTCCTTCACGCAGCTGAAGCACTGCCCGTTTCAGTGTCCACCTGCAGGGGGTGACAGACAAGAGTAAGGCAAGGAGCAGAGTCTATGAGGTCAGCCTTATCCACACAGACACAGAGCTTTCCCTTCACAAACTTTAAAGTTTTCCATAAAATGTCTTCATCCACATGAAAAACTCCAAACTATCTTCTTCTGCTTTATTCACCACATGAGCGTTGCGGGGGCACTGGTGCCTAATCCCAGCTGACAAAGAACAAATTGCGGGGTACATCGTAGACTGGTTGCCAGTCCATCGCAGGGTGGACACACAGAGACAAACAATGATTCACTTTAACACTCACACCTACAGTGTGTCCAATTTGCCAAATCCCCAAATCCCCAAATGTTTTTCAACAGTGGGAGGAAACAGGACAACCTGGAGAAAACTCTATACACAAGGGGAGAACATGCTAATTCCATACAAAAAGCCCCTGTTTATACTGGGTCACAAACCTCTACACCAACTATGTGGCCCTGCACAAAGAATATTTCCATCCATCCATCCATCTTCTGCTGCTTATCCGAGGTCGGGTCGTGGGGGCAAAAGCTTAAGCAGAGAAGCCCAGACTTCCCTTTCCCCGACCACTTCTAGCTCTTCCAGCAAGTCCTGGGTCGTCCCAAGGGCCTCCTCCCAGTGGGACGTGCCCGGAACACCTCACCAGGGAGGTGTCCAGGAGGCATCCTGACCAGATGCCCGAGCCACCACATTTGGCTCCTCTTGATGCAGAGTTATGCACAGCTCTCTTATGTTATGTTATGTTATGTTATGTTATGTTATGTTATGTTATGTTATGTTATGTTATGTTATGTTATGTTATGTTATGTTATGTTATGTTATAATGTGATGCTATGCTTTGTTATGTCATGTCATGCTATGTTATGTTATGAGTGTTATGTTTGGTTGTGTTAACCCCCTGTGTTACCCCCCCCCCCCCCCACTTCGTCTACCCACCCACCCTGTCCGGTCCGGTTTCCTCTCATCACACAACAAACAAAAGCAAACAAATAAGAGTAAAAACAATAATAAATTCATAGATAAATAACAGGGCGAGTATAAACAGACTCTTCCTGTGCAAAGCAAACCTGTTCAACACCACCTGACATGTAGACAACCATACAACATGCCAGGACAGGTTAAAAAAAAAACAAAAAAAACAGAAACACTTAAACAATACACGAGTGATTAAGGTCTTTGTGATGTTTGGCGCTGCTGTCGTCCAGCTGTCAAATACACCTTCTTCTCACCTGTTCACAATTCTTATTCACAAATTGACTTCTTCCAGATCAATAGCACAAGCTTATCAGAGATCACGGACACTCAGATACACCCTATCACTATTAGTGACCACGCACCACTTTCACTGAATATAATTAAAAAGGCTTCCACTCCACATACCAGAAACTGGAGATTTAATACATTATTATTAAATGACCAAAATTTCATCAAATACTTTGAAAGGGAGTGGACAAAATTTCTGGAAACCAGTGACACAACAGGAATATCACCATGTGGGAGACAGCAGAAGCAGTAATGAGGGTAAAATAATCTCTTACTCCTCATTTAAAAAGAAGAAAGAAAATCTATTTGAATCAGAATTAGAACAAAAAATTAAAACATTAGAGACTGCCTATGCTGCATCCGCAGACATTCATTTGCTGAACAATATAAGAAAATTAAATATTCCAGTACTTAAGACAATAGAGGACGACCTCCTACGGTGGAACTCCTTACCCATATCACTTATGGGAAGAGTGGCCACTGTAAAAATGATGGTCTTACCAAAAATCAAATACCTCTTCTCAATGATCCCCACCAAGCCGTCTCCAAACTGGTTTAAGGCATTTGACTCTGCCAACTCAAAAATCCTATGGAAAAGCAAACCACCCCGTATTAGTTTAAAAACACTACAAAAACGAAAAAACTGTGGTGGTCTGGAACTTCCAAATTTTTATAATTACTTCCTGACAAACAAACTAAATTATGTCCATAATTGGATCAAACTTGACCCACTAGACAATCAATGGCTGGATTTTGAACAAACATTCTGTCAAGAAATTCAAATCTCCAACTTGCCCTTTATCAGTACACTCATCAAACGACACCAGTGCTATAAAAGCATAAACATAAATTTCTCCCTGTCAGCCTGGTGGGAATTTATTAAAAACACTAGGTCCTCACACATCCCCTGTAAACTCACCCCAATCTGGAATAATCCAGACATCCTGCAGAATAAGGTAATGTTAAACTTCACATCATTGAAAGAAAAAGGAATAAGGCACTTGGAACAAATATTCCAAGACAACAAATTCATACCATTTCAGAAACTGGTAGACATATATGATATCAATAGCAGTAAATTTTTGGAATACATGCAAATTAAATCTGCAGACCAGGGGAGGTTTAGCACTATTCCTCAACCTCACATCTCCTAAAATGCTATCTAAGTCATATGCACTATTAACAAAAAATGATTGCACAATCAGTTTACCAACCTCAAAATGGGAGTTAGACTTATCCATCAGCCCAGGTGAAAACTTCTGGAGCCAAATATTAAATAATATGTTTAAAATAATTAAAACCCCAGACCTACAACTTATACAATACAAAACTCTATGCAGAATACACTACACAGGACAAAGGATGTTCAAAATGGGGTTATTACAATCAAACACTGCTTAAACTGCAGCGACAACATAGCAGATAATTACATGCATGCACTATGGTTATGTGCACCTGTAAATTCATTCTGGTGTAGGGTATGTGAGGACCTCTCAGCATGACTTGGATACACCGTACCGACCTCTCCCACACTACTGCATACTGGGGGACCTAAGTCAAATAAATATAGAGTCAGGGAAGGCACGCATGCTAATCACTACCCTAAGAATCGCCAAGAAAACTATCCTCATGAATTCTCTCACTCCCTCATTTTCTACCACTTTATCCAATAAGGGTCGCGGGGGGTGCTGGTGCCTATCTCCAGCTAACACAGGGCGAGAGGCAGGGTACACCCTGGACAGGTTGCCAGTCCATCACAGGGCCTCCTCATGAATTGGAAAAACAAAAAAAAACTTAAGCATACACCAATATAGAAATCTACTACTGGACTACATCTCTATGGAGAGAATATCAGCTTCCATTAAAAACCAATTGGCTGACTTCGACTTAACCTGGGCACCATTAATAAATTGTATTACTTAGGACGAGTGGGTGTTTGCACCCTGCCTGGTCGGGCGCCTGTGCTGCGGGCCGGGGTTCCTGGATGGTGGAACTGCTTGGTGACCTCCTGGGGCAGGGGGGCTGTGTCTGCTGTCTCTCAGTGACTGTGTGTCTCCCCTGTGGAGGTCAATGGGGGGTTGTGGGGTGGGGGCAGCCCTGGGGCCTGGGATCTGGTTAAAAAAAACGAATGCCCATACCAGCTCGGCGCCTCTCACCAAGAGCGACTCCAGAGTGGAAGAGAGTCCAACCCCTCTCAAGGAGACTAGTTCCAGAACCCAAGCTATGTTTTGAGGTGAGCCCGACTATATATAGTCGGAACCTCTCAACCTTGTGCACCAGCTCAGACTCCTTCCCCACCAGAGAGGTGACATTCCACGTCCCAAGAGCCAGCTTCTGTAGCCGAGGGTCGGACTGCCAGGGTCTCTACCTTCGGCCACCACCCAGCTCGCACAGCACCCAACCTCCTTGGCCCCCTCCCATAGGCGGTGAGCCCATAAGAAGGGTGACTGTCCATAATAAGAGGCGTAGTGCTAAACGGAAAAGCCCGGTTCACCACCACCAACCACTTCACACTTCCAACAAGTTTTCCCCACTCAGCGACACACAGGCTGAGAAGCAAACTCTGGTCATTGGTGACTCTGTTTTAACTGACACTGGGCCATCTACGTGTGACTGAATATTTTCTTTGGTTTGATCCAGCACATTAACACCAAACTTGTTGCTGTTGTAGTATGTTACCGTGACTGGTTCAGCCTTTACCCCACTCTGATAGCCACAGCTATATGGCCAGTGCTCTAAATGCAAACAGTTTTCTTTGGTTTGCACTGGTAGACACCCGATTACGCCAATCGGAGGTCACAAAGATTAATGTTAAATCTGTGTGTAGGTACGCTAAGTCAATGTCGGACACCGTAATTTTCTCTGGACCTCTTCCTAATGTGACCAGTGATGACATGTATAGCCGCATGTTGTCATTCAATCGCTGGCTCTCACGTGGTGTCCAGAAAACAACATTACTTTCATAGATAACTGGCTTTCTTTCTGGGGAAAACCTGGTCTCATGAGGAGAGATGGTGTCCATCCCACTTTGGATGGAGCCGCTCTCTTACCTAGAAATATAGCAAAGTTTCTTAGAACTCCAACACCATGACAGTCCAGAGGTGAGACCAGACAGAGTTGCAGTCTTACACGCTCCTCTGTGCTTCTTTTCCAGCAGTCACCTCTTCAAAAGCCCATAGAGAATGTATAAATCAGCATTTAACAGAAGAGGAGTTAGTCAGTCCAATCTAATACTAATCAACACCAATAATAAAACAGAATCATACAATAGCACACTTAAACGTGGACTATTAAATATAAGATCACTCTCCTCAAAATCAGTTTTAATTAATGATCTAATCATTGATAAACATATTGATTTACTATGCTTAACTGAGACTGGGTTACATGAAGAAGAATATGTCAGTTTAAATGAGTCAACACCACCCACACATACTAACACTCATGTTCCCAGAAGCTCAGGCCAAGGAGGAGGAGTCGCAGCCATTTTTAATACTACTCTATTAATTAACCCCAAGCCTAAACCGGAATACCTATCTTTTGAAAGTCTTATCCTTAGTCTATCTAATCCTAGTGTAAAATCACAGAAACTGGTTCTGATAGTCACTGTTTATCGTCCACCTGCACCTTATACAGAGTTTCTGTCAGAGTTTTCCGAATTCTTAACTGAGTTAGTGCTAAGGACAGATAAAATCATAATTGTGGGGGATTTCAACATCCATGTAGATGTTGAAAGTGATAGTCTTAATTCTGCATTTAATTCACTGTTAGAGTCAATTGGTTTCACTCAGCATGTGAATAAACCCACTCACTGCCTTAATCACACCCTTGATCTTGTACTCACTTATGGCATAGAAATAGAAAACTTAAATATTTCTTTCCAAAACCCCCTCTTAACTGACCATTATTTAATCACATTTAATTGCACATTAACTAACTACAATAACATTAAGAAAAAATACCACTTCAGGCAGTGCCTGTCTGATAATAATGTTAATACTATCAAGGAGTCAGCGCAGCCATTATTTAACTCTGTGCCATGTCTAAGTCCACCTGAAGTTAACAGTTATGATTTTACACCCACTTTCATTGATAATCTTGTTGATAATGCAGCAGCTTCACTGCGTACTACATTAGATAGTGTTGCCCCTCTCAAAAAGAAAGTGATGGATCAGAGGAGAGAAGCACCATGGTTTAACTCCCATACTCGCTCTCTTAAACAGGCTTTACGTAGATTAGAAAGAAAATGGCGTTCCACTAATCGAGAAGAATCTCATGTAGCCTGGAAAGATGGTCTTGTAGCTTATAAAAAAGCCCTTCATAAAGCTAAAGCTGCCTATTATTCTTCTTTAATTGAAGAAAACAAAAACAATCCAATGTTTCTGTTCAGCACTGTAGTCAGGCTACCTCAGGTACCCCAAGCTTTTAAAGATGCAGTTATTAAGCCCCTTCTTAAAAAAGCTACCCTCGACCCAGAGGTTTTAGCCAATTATCGCCCAATATCAAACCTTCCTTTCATTTCTAAAATACTAGAAAAGGCAGTTG
>JAFBJR010000729.1:195020-252251 GCA_016785285.1 Brachirus orientalis | reverse complement strand
CCATAGCACAGAAACAGTCCTAGTTAAAGTTACCAACGACCTCCTCTTGGCCTCAGATAATGGTCTGGTCTCTATACTTGTCCTGTTAGATCTTATTGCTGCATTTGACACAATTGATCATAAAATTCTACTGCAGAGACTGGAGCAGACTTTGGGGATCTCAGGTTCTGCCCTCTGCTGGTTTCAGTCATACTTGTCTGAAATATTCCAGTTCGTACATGTTAATGACAAAAGTTCCACAGGGCTCAGTTCTTGGGCCTATACTTTTTACCTTATATATGCTTCCTTTAGGGAACATTATTAGAAAGCACAACATACACTTTCATTGTTATGCAGATGATACACAACTTTATTTATCAATGAGGCCGGAAGAAATAAATCAGGTTATACTTAAAGACATTAAATCCTGGATGACCTGTAACTTCCTTCTTCTAAACTCAGACAAAACTGAGGTTATCATACTCGGCCCTAAACACCTTAGAGACAAACTTTCTGACCATATTGTCACTTTAGATGACATCACCATGGCGTCCAGTTCCACTGTAAGGAACCTTGGAGTTATTTTTGACCAGGATATATCATTTGACTCACATATTAAACACAATCCCAAAACAGACTTCCTCCACCTGCAGAACATTATGAAAATTAGAAACATTTTATCCTTAAAGGATGCTGAAAAACTAGTTCATGCTTTTGTTACATCAAGATTAGATTACTGTAACTCAGTAATATCTGGATGTTCTATTAGGTCTGTTAAAACCCTTCAGTTAATTCAAAATGCTACAGCACGTGTTCTAACAGGAACTGGTAGGAGAGACCACATCACATCACTTAGCTTCTCTACACTGGCTCCCTGTACAGTTTAGAATTCAATTTAAAATCCTCCTCCTCATGTACAAAGCACTTAATGATCAGGCCCCATCATACCATAAAGATCTAGTTCCACCTTATCAATACAACAGATCACTTCGTCATGCTCTGATCAGTATAATTTCTTATCAATAATCTCTGCTCCTGCTTGTATAAATGACACTGTAATTCTATAAACATGACATAACCGATTCTAAATTTGATACAACTGTTGTATATTTGCCCCTGGTCTCTCTCTTCTGTCTCTCCCTCACCGCCCTCTTTTTCTTTCTCTCCCCCCTTTCTGTCCCCCACCTCTCCTCTGTCCCCCACTTTCCTCTCACCCCAACCGGTCGAGGCAGATGACCGCACATCTTTGAGTCTGGTTCTGTCAGAGATTTCTTCCTGTTAAAAGGGAGTTTTTTCTCTCCACTGAGATAATGTATGTTGTGATTTGGCGCTATACAAATAAAATTGAATTGAATCCAGGCACAATGTTACAAATGTGGTAGAAAGAGCACATCATACCACTGCCTATGGGAGTGCCCACAGATTCAGGCTATTTGGATTGAAGTGATGGACATGATTTCACATTTCACAGGGATAAGTCTATTACTGTGTGCCAAACTGTGTATAAGTAATGCAAACAAGTCAATGGTTATATTTTGCCTGTTACAAGCAAAACACACCATTGCCAAATCTTGGAAATCCACTACCAAACCATGACTAAGTGTCTGGTCTGCAAGACTATTGGATTCTCTAGCGCTTAAAAAAACACATTTATGATGAATGGTAAATACAGCATCTTTGACAAAATATGGAGATCTTTCATGTTATTGCAAGAGTAGAGAAAAACATTGGAAGCACACATGTCTTGACTGTCACCCATCAACAACAGAATATTGTAGGTATTGTGAATATGTATGTTTTATTTTTTTATTATTTCGAAGTGCTTTTCTCTTCTGGATAACAGAGATAGCTATTGGAATAGATGGACTAGATGATCAATGTTTTGGATTGTGCCAAAACATAGATCATATTTAAGATGAGCCTTACTGTGACTGTTCTCTTTTACACCTGTGTTATTTGTTGTAGTATTGTGATAATTTGATAAATCACACTTGTAGAAAATGTATTGATGACCACTCATAGCACTTCTCACACACCATCACACAGCAAAGCCACGAGGAGTAAGTGTCTCCACTAAGGATATATTAGCTTATACAAAAGGGGAGTCAGGATTCTAAACATCAACAACTGGTTCTCCCTACTGAGCCAAAGCTTCACTACAACATATAATTTTACTTAATGACAAAGAATGTCACCTATTAACATTTCTGTCACTGTTACATAAGTGTCTGTAAAAGGTTGCCATAGTCAACTCAGGCTGCAATGACAAATCAATTACTACCGGTAAATTTATCTATCCTGATAAATGATTAAGCTTTTTAAAAAAAAAAAAATCAGATTTTTCAACTCTTAAAATGCGGGTGTTTTCTGGTTTCTTTGCAAAAACTTGCAAAAACTGAATCATTTTGGTGGTTTGTGGACAAATTAAGACATTTGAGAACATCATCATTTCAAGTTTTGGGAAGCACTGATCAATTTTCATTTACTAGCTCAATCAACAAATCAATTAATCAAGAAAATAATTAACAGATTAATCGATAAGGAAAATAATACTAAAAATTATACTTGTGAAAACAAATCTTTTGTAGGTCCAAAAGCCTCTCATAACATTGAAATAAAAAATTAATTCACCAAAAAAGTATAATTGTAAATATAATCTTAGGCCCCTCAAAAATTTAGCTACAGCCCTGCATCAAACACGCGTCTGTCTCCTGCTCCACGGCCGCATGAGGTGGAGTGTCAGAGACAGTGGGCTCTAATTTTGTCCAGATGCATGGCCATGGCCAAGGAGACAGCAGCATCATCAGATGGACAAACTTCTCCCAGGAAGAAACTGATATTCTGGTCCGAGAGGTCAAAGCTTGCCATATACTGTATTTGTGGCTGAATATATGGTCACGCGAACAGACCTCCACGGGCTGATGGTGCAAAAGGAGCCTGGGAGGAGGTTACCAATATTGTTAATCAAGTTTGCCCCAACATGCTGAGAACCGTTGCCCAGTGTAAAAAACTTTTCAATGATGTAAGAAGAAGGGCCAAACAAATGCACCGGGGGCGGCCCCTACAACAGTGTGGCCATGAGAAGGTGGAGGACTTTGCGCCCTCCACCTTCTCAGCCATAAGCATCGAGGGCGTGGGTGGGATTGAGGTTGGCATTACGGGTAAGGTAAACATATTTTTCCACTAACAAAGACACTCATATTTAGTAACCTATATTTAAACCCTGTCTGATAGAGTAGTGTACACAGATCACAAAAACCATGTGTAACGGGGGTGAAATCAGAAGCACCTGTGCATAAAGGACGCATTGCCAAGCTCATGGTCTGGCCCTTGTCACTTGTGTCTTTATGTGAAATGAACTTGTCTTACCCAATTAAATTATTATAATAATTTGGCATGTAACTCTGGATTACACAAAATCAAAGATGTGAATAGGTTTGATTAACCTTCTCCCAGATCCAACTGGGAGTGCTTCCCCATGCGCAAAGAGGAAGAGGAAGAAGGAGACTACTTCAATAAATCAATAAAATTGATGTTAACACCATTCTGTTTCATGGTTGGCTGAGAGAGATGTAAAGTTAGTTTGCATCACAGTGGGTTAGGGTAAATTAAATTCTATTACGCATGCCAACCGCCTTTGATCTGACATCAGATGTGATGGGACAGTTGATATAGATATAAATTTATGTTCTGATTCTGATAGTTACATTAATAGTGGTTGTTGTGATTATTAATTGCATTGCAATGTGCCTGACATTCTGTAAACCTGCCTGTGAGGTTTTGGTGATGTGTGTGCACTAGGCACCAGTCAGCCAAATTACCACAAGACGGCTGCACTTTGCCTTGCGACAAGAGTAGACCAGGTTGAAGCTGGCAAGCTTTCAGCGCACCTTTGGCGCAGCCTTTTGGTACACAATTGTCACTGTGCCAAGCTGAATTTGTAGACACCTCCCCCTTTTGCGCCAAGATGCACCTCAGTCTACTAAATTGCCAAATTCGCTGTTCAAGGTGTTGTGCCTGATGAAATTACCACTGCGCTGTGCTGTGAAATTAGAACCTTTAGTGTAAAACAGAGAAAATAACAAATACAGTGAGAAGAAGTAGTCTGACTATAACTGTACTTGTGTGACTTGTGTACCTATTTTTCGGTCACAATAAAAAGAATATAAAAAGTGGAGACATTTCAAGTTTTTTGGGGAAAAAGTGAGGACAGAACAGGAAAAAGAGGAGAGTAATGAAGAAAAAGAGACATAAAAGAAATGGCCGATGTCAGTCCTGTACTGCATTTAAAGTTTTTTCTGTACATATTGTAAGGAACCTTTGTTTCATTTGAGCCTAAATATTTTTTTTCTTTTCTTCGAAGGGCTAATTATATAATAAATAGTTTTAAGTGTTTTTGTGGATCTTTTGTTGACTCAAATTACATATAGGGGATTTTGCCACCCTGTTTAGACCTCTTGCCACCCCATGTAAATTTTTCTAGATCCGTCACTGTGTAACACTGACCTGTTGGTATCAGGGTCTCTAACTGCAGACGTATACACATAAGCACCAGTTTTTGACCCAGTCACAGGAATCTTCACCTGAAACATAAAGACAAATACTGTATGAGACCAGTGTTACATGAGACCTCATGAATGACACGACATAAAGTTCTGCTGCAACAAACAAATCCAAGCGTGTCACTTTCCATCTGATTTCATATTTGCTGTTGCCTTTCTTCTATACAGCATGCACATATATATGTACATGTACTATATATGTACATATATAGTGGATGAGATGACTATCTACAACCAAACATAAACTTTTTTTTTTTTATTTTTCGGTAAACATGGCATCCTTTCAGGTCTTTCAAGTGTCTTCGTCCACACGAAACCCCCACAAATGACTGCAGATGCTGTAGTACATATGCCAGACCAGTACATGGCACTGTAGTGCTGCTACACCAAAACCACAGGAGGAGACGCTAAGCTTGCACATACGGAATCAAAGATTTAAACTAAAGGTTTATTTAAAAAACTGCCATTTTATCTTGCTATTGTGCATTCACACAGTACACAGAGAGATTTTTTGTATCCCATTACTCATGTTATTTATGCACCAGTGTCATTTACATTTAGTCTCATTAGTCATGGCTCTGTGGGATTCCAGCTGCATGATTCACACAATTTGCTTCACCTGAGAAAAAAATTTGTATTGTAATTAGTGTGAATGTGCCTTTCGACAGCTTTTTCTGACTAAAAACTACAGTTTATGTTGTAAAATGCTCAGTCTGCCACACCAAAAGTCAAAAGAGAAACATTTCATGTTGCAGCACGTGGAAGCACTCCATCAGTAAGTTCAAATGTGTTATTTGGTGACTTAATTATTAGAATAGTGAGTACAGAAGTGACACAAACATGCCAAAACAGACACGTTTTTATACCTATGGGCAATTTAGAGTCTCCAGTAAACCTAATCCCATAATCTGCAAGTCTTTGGACTGTGGGGTGAAGCTGGAGTATCCAGAGAAACCACACAAACACACAAAGGGAGGACATGCAAGTATATAGTAGTAGTACAAGTAGAAGTTGTTGGGTAAATTTTCTTTCAAATACAGAGATTAATACACATAGATGTTGTTCAATACAGCACCCGTGCAGTGTCCTGATTGACATGGTTGTGTCTGTCAGTCAGATGGATGTTGTAAACTTTTAAAGGAGGGACTCCAAGGCTTTTCAAGGCATCTGGACATGCTTCCAACTTCTGCAGAGCCAGTCTGTGCCAGTCTGAGCCACTGAATTTCTCTGATTGAAGAGATGGAAGAACAAAAGCGAGAGAAAAGATGAAAAACCGAGAAAATAACGGCTGCAAGCAGAAATGGCTGAGCCCTCACCTTAAAACCCACTGTAGCTTCATGTTTCTGATTTTTTTCATATTAGCATTTACATGACCTGAAAATTGTTGTCTTCAAATTACGACTATGTCGAACACCAGGGGGGCAGGATTTAATTTGTCTCTGCATGTAAGGTCTGGTTTGAAATGTGACACCAAAGTTCACTTATCAAAACATGAGTATGAGAATTTGTAAATTTAATCTGGACAACATGGAAACATAGTAAGAAATTTGTTTTGCCTGATGAAGGCCTAGAACCAAAATGTTGCAACAGTAAAATCAAATTTTGACAGTGTACGAGTGTCTCTAGCTAGAAATGCGTTTATAGAAAGATTTGCTCCATAAGAGAAAATCTGATGTTAACATTGTTTTCATTAACAGCAATAGTTCACATGAGGCTAAAATTCAAGATGCTCCAAAAAATAGTTCTCTGATTTTCCAGCGTCTTAAATGTGAATATTTTCACGGTTCTTTGTCACACATCACCTGCGACACTCCACCCTGCCTGCACTCTCTTCTTCACCTCTCTATTCTGAAGTGGCCTTCTATCTTCTATTCTTGATCCTATTAAACATCTTTGGAAGGAGCTGAAACGTTCAGTCTGGAGAAGACACCCTTCAAACCTGAGACAGCTGGAGCAGTTGCTTACAAGGAGTGGGCCAAAATACCTGAGGACAGGTGCAGAAGTCTCATTGAGAGTTACAGAAATCACCTGATTGCAGTGGTTGCCTCAAAAGGTTCTGCAACAAAATATTTAATTATGGGTACCTTCATTTTTGTCAAGACCAGTTTCATTCGTATGCTTTTTTAAAAATAATTCTGATGAACCACAATTCAAAAGCAATGTCAAATTTTCATTGAATAATTTTCAGTATATTTTTATGTATTATTAGTTTTGTCAGTTTCAAGTTATTTCAGTGACCATATTGGGTTTCTCCTTCTTTAATGGAACATTTTTTTCCACATGTGTGGCCATTCTGCCACTCCCACCTTCCTACAGCACCACAGTTTTTTTGGCAACCGACTGAGCCATATTTTCAGACACATCTAAAAAGTAAAATCCTTACCAGAAGACTGGAGAGTCTTTACTCCATAACTTTTCACAGTTAACTATACACAGTTAATTTATTTCACATGTTCTTAGCCACTTTTTTCTAACACAAACCGTATGATGTGAAGAGGAGAAAGTGTATTTGCTTCACAAACTAAACAGAGCTCAGTTGTTCTCACTCTGCAGCAGGTAGTACATGGTGGCCACACCTCCACCAGTCAGCACAGTGGTGAAGATTGCCAGCTGCTGCAGATGGCTGGTGGAAACCCTCATTTTTCCTTTGCTTCCTTCCCTCTAAAAGTGTATACACAGAGTTCTAGTGTTATTTGACACAGACATTTTCACCGCGACACTATGTAGCTGATGGAAGTTAGGTACTGTCAATCTCTAAGCTATGACTGACTCTGATCTGAACACACACTGTTAAATTCATTGGGACTTGCAAAAAAGTAATTATCTGTAAAATGTACTTACAGGAAAACTGTGCTCCCTTATAGCTCCACAGTTAAGAGCCATCATTTTAAATTCTATTCATTTTAAACAACCCGCAAAAAGACAACAATACACTTGCAGAGGCAGACATGGTCAACATATACAGGGAGCTGAGAGAGATTACCTGTTGGAGCTGGTGTTCTTCAGCCACCTGGACTCAAATTCCCTCTCTCTTTTCCTTTCACCCCTAAATGTCCTCCCTGAAAAACATATCCCCAACAATGGTATTCTAAAGTAGTGCACAAACAAGCAAAAAGCTGACAATGAAACAACACACAAGATAAACCAGGTTTACAAAGTACAACATATATGGTATTTACAACAGTTAAGGCTTAAAAGGTTTTTTATTTTCAGCTTTGTAATAAAGCATCAAATATCTGTAAGCTATTCATTTTGAAAAGTTTGCTTTGTGAACTGTTAAAAACAAAAGGACAAATGTTTATGGATATTTTTCTGAAAAGCTTTTACAGCAAAAAAAAAAAAAAAAAAAAAGGCTTTAATTACCAGTAACAAACTAAAATTGTGGTTTGCATTAAATCCCAACTGCTCCTGTTCTTGGTATGTGTCTTCACTGCTGCTGTGTATTAGTCTGTAAAACTGGTGTGTGAGAAAATATGAGAAATTCTAAGCTATAAATTCTTAAAGTCAAGTTAATCAAGTAAAGGAAGACTAATTTTAATTAAAGTTTCGTCTGTTTTGTTCAGTTTTTGGCCTGTTTTGCCTTGTTCTAAGGCACATTACAGTCTGTGGCTTGAGCTTTACAAGCTAGTTTTTAAGTATTCTAGCCAAGCAAACATTGCACTGACAGATTGTTTAACTATTACATTTAAATCAATTTAGGAATATTTGACCTTTTTGTAGCAGGGCTGCTTTTGCAGTGTTGTTTTTTTACCCTTCTATTGGTTCAATGTAACTTCAAAGTTGGGGATGTCGTGTAAAATGTAAATCACAACAGAATGCAACAATTTGCACATCTTATAAATCCATATATAATTCCAAATAGAACATAAACAACAAATCAGATGTTGAAATTGAGACCATTTTACCATTTCATTCATTTCAATTATTAGCTCATTTTGAATTTGATGGCAACAACATATCTCAAAAAAGTTGGAACACAGGCAATAAAAGGCTGAAAAAAGTAAATGGCATAAATCAACAACAACTGGAGGAGCATTTGACAACTAATTAGTTAATTGGCAACATGTCAGTAACATGACTGGGTATTAAAGGAGCATTTCAGATGTCAAGATAAGCAGAGGTTCACCACCTGCGACTAAAAATTGTGGAACAATTTCAGAAAAATGTTCCTCAACGTAAAATTGCAGATTTTGTAGATCCCACCATCTGAAGTGTATCATGTCATCAAAGATTCAGAGAATCAGGAGGAATCTCTGTGTGCAAGGGACAAGGTCAAAGGTCAACAATGAATGCTTATGATCTTCAGGCCCTGAGGCGACACTGCATGAAAACAGACATGATTCTCTACTGGAAATCACTGCATGGGCTCTGGCCCACTGGAACACTGGATGTCCCTGCTGGATGTGGCTTGTTATCAGTGGACAATTCAAAAGCCTACATATTTCAGCAAGACAATGCTCAACCACATACTGCATCCATCACAACAACATGGCTGGACATGGCAGGACTGTTGAGCAGCTAGAATCCTGCATCAGACAAGAAAGGGACAACATTTCTTTCCTATAACTCCGGCAATTGGTCTCGTCACTTCCCAGATGTTTACAGACAGTTGTAAAAAGAAGACGGGACGTTACACAATAGTAAACATTACCCTGCTCCAACTTTATTGAGATGTGTTGCTGTCATCAAATTCAAAATGAGTTAATATTTTTAATGAAATGGTAAAATGTCTCAGTTTCAACATATGATTCCACAACTTTTTTGGAATTGGGGTTATATTTTCCACCTGTTTATGAATTAAATAATACGCATGGACCTCAGGTTCTCTTGTTTGATGACTTCAGTCCAGTCAAACCAGTGTGAAAGATGAAACCAATGACACATTGAACACAGGTATATAATTAAATATTTTGTTGCATAAATGATTACAATCCTCAGTGGAGGATAAAGCGGTAGAAAATGAGTGAGAGTGAAAAAAATTATTTAGTTCAACTTAATTCATCAAAGACTCGGTAAGACACAAGTGAATGCGTATTAGCGTCAAAAACACAATCAAATCAAGCACAAGTTATCGCTAAACACAAAGAGTTATCGCTAAATATAACACTGAAAAACACGGCAACAATGTCAGTACGTACGTCAGAAATCACCGGTGTAGCAGCATTTACAGCTCAAATGTCGCCTGTTAAAACACACACAGAGTCACTGCGACAGCACATACACGTTAACCTACTCTATTAGACGATATGTCTCAATAGGAACTTAATTTTTGACCTGCACAGCGTTCCTCACTCGCATTAAAATCAACGAGCTCGCATTTTTTATCGGTCAAACAACAATGCTGCTCAATTTACTTCCGGAAACGTCACACAGACTGTAGCCAATCAGGCATAGGTTCGTTCCATTCGATCTCTGGTTCACTTTGCCAGGCGAGGTCTGCAACCTGCACCTCTGGACCAAGAACATACAACAGCAAATTATGATGTAGGGGGGTCTGTGTAGGAAAGTATAATTTGTTTTTTTTATTTCAAACAAAAGCCAAAAAACCGTAATTCGTTTCACAATAAAAAACGAAAAAACAATTCAAAATGGGCCGTTTTTCGTTTTTGTGGAATTCTTTTCTCCCTTTTTGTCTTGGATTGAACAATTAATTATCGATGGTTTTTACTTTTGTCCACTAGAAGCAAAAACGGCAAACGAAACTACGTAACCCGGAAGTGGGCATATATATTTCAAAATAAAAGTCTTGACAATAAACGAAGATTCCGTGCTGTCAAATATTATAGGTTAGAGTTATATCGTTTGAGTTAAGTAATTATTATGTGTGATGTTTCGTAAACAATGATGTTTAATTCGCTTTCTGCCTTAATGTTTGCAAACAATGACATAAAGCATTAGCGATTCAAGAAGTAACAATGCATATTCATTCATTAATTATTTATCATTCATGTATAGCTCGGTGCTGAATCCACAAAAAATTTAGGGTATTAAAAGGAATGGTTGGGGGCGCTGGAGCCGCGGACCAAGATGACAGCTTATAGTGGGGATGTCCTCACAGCTCTGCTAAAAGTTTGCAAAGTCCTAGTCATCAACGCTTCTAATCATTCCTAAAAGATTTCTAAACAAACAACGCTTAAAGACTGTGAGAGCAGTTCCCGATCTGGGTCTCAGAAACCCAAAACTACTCCGGTAGCCGATGTTGCTGATGTTCCAATCAGCCCTCAGATTGATTTAGCTACATGAGCTACAGTCACTCCGCACTACTGTCATCGTGATTAACACCAAGATAAGTACCCTTGATGGCTTCGGGGCAAAACTCGACAACATGGAGAGACGCATAGCTGTGATGAATAGCTCTGTCGATGCTGGGCAAAAGAGTTTTGCGGATCTCCAACATGATATCACCGCTAATGCTAAGCGGCTCGCGGAGGTCGAAGGGCGCATAGGAGACACCGAAGACGGCCTGCAGAGTGTGAAAACGGAGCTGACTGACGCCGCCAAACGCATCGCTTATTTGGTATCCAAGACGGAAAATTGTGCTCGGAGAAAGAACTTAAGGCTGGTAGGGCTTCCCGAAAACACTGAAAAGACCGAGCCCTTGATTGATTACATCCAGCATATGTTGCCGGTCTGGTTGGGGCTCGACGGCGCCAAGTCATTTACCTTGGAAAGAGCGCACCGCACTCTGGCAAGACCAAGACCAAGACCGAATCAGAACAGAGCCGTAATCATTTGTTTCCTACGATTTCAAGACCACGAGTTTGTTTTCAACACATCCAAACAACGCTCGCTCACTCACGATGGTCACAAAATCTTCTTTGCTCAAGATTTATCAGCGGAAACCATGAAAGCATGGAGCACATTCAGTGTAGTGAGGAAAAAGTTCATTGAAGCTGGAAGCTGGGGGGATTTCAAAGGTTAAGAGTTTTTATATGTTCAGTTCAGGTGTTACTACTTTTATTTATTATTTTCCTTTGTTTTTTGTCGCACTCAATATGGCCGTGAAGCAACATGGAAAGTCCAAAATTGTCTGATTTAAGATTTACAAGCTGGAATGTCAGGGGACTCAAGAAGCTAACCAAACGGATACAGGTAATGAACAGACTTAAAAACCTACATTCTAAAATAAATTTTCTTCAGGAAATTCATATAACACTGTCGGTAATAGAATTACTGAACTCGGGATTGCATATTTGAGAAAACATATTTAGCATTGATGGATTTTGATTGACTGACCCCAGAAGCTGTATTGCATAATCTAAGGACATGTTTTTTAAAAGACATTTTGATGCCCCACATTTGGACAGATATCCCACATTAGGCAAAACATCTCAGATAACTTGGCACTCAAAGTATTAAACACTGTACCATTTATTTTATAATTGTGACATCAGTATTTTTTTTTTCTTTAAATATGATACATCCTGGGTCTTTCAGGAACTTGTTGTGAATTTATTATTTTTCTTAAAATAATAGTCTTAAAAGCAAAAACTGTTCCACATTAGGGTAACTCACTCTATTAAGTCGATTAAAAAAAAAACAAATAAAGTTTCATTCAAATGTGCACTCCCCTAACAGCCATGACTGTGGTGGGAATGGCAATAATTTAACAAAATGGTAAAATGACTTTGAATGATGGAGAGAAATATGATGTATATGACTATTTCAGAGGAAGATCAAAACATGTCATGGCTACTTACTGCTGATGGATGAACACAGAAAAAGTGAGTTTTTAGTGCTATTCTCCTTAAGTCAGGATTTTTGGATAAAAGACATTTCATGTTGAAAAGATGTCCATCTCTCTGTCAGTTTTAAGTCCATGTTCAAAATTCAGCAGTGTAATATGTTTAATTTGTTTATTATTTTAAATGCAGCCTGATTTCTTTTTTCTTATGAATTGTGAGTATTTTTTGTGAACACCACAATAAAAATGAACATGACACTGTGGCACTTTTACAGCATTAGGACACTTTATTTTAATGTCTCCACAGCACTCGGCACTTTATTCAATACAATAATTTCACTTTACCTCACTTTACAAGATAAAACATGAAAAACAACAACAACAATAATAATAAACTCATATTGCCATCTGGTAGAAACGATGAACATCAGCTATTCCCTGTGTTCACAGATCACAGTGGAAAGCGAATTTAATATCATTGGTCACGAAACACACAACAATTACCTAGCTCAAACTATAACTATAACCTATAATATTTGACAATACCAAACTACCGTATTGTGACTGTACGTAGTGTATGTGGTCTAACTGATCGAGCACTCGGTGCTCTACTAGGATGGACTGTATACGTCACCGCTCGTGGCCGTGTATGTTCTGTTAGGTATGTGGTGTGGTTGCCCCGAGTTTTCAGTAAAGCTAGTTTCTGTTCCACAGCTCGTCTCCGTGTGATTACCCTGTATTAGTACACAACCCACATACCCTAGCATAGAAGTCAGGATAACACCAGAGGCCATTACAGTGTACACGGAATCCTCGTTTCTTGTCGAGACTTTTATTTTGAAATAATACGCCCACTTCCTGGTCACGTGGTCATCTGTTTTTGCTGCTGGAATGTTAAAAACAAAAACCATCGACAATTCATTCTTTAGTCCGAAACGAAAAAAGGAGACAATGACTCTACGAAAAACGGCCCAGTTTGGATTGGTTTTTCGATTGTGAAACCAAAAAAAAAATAGTTAAAGTCATAAATTATTCTAGGTTCTACTGTTATTGTCAGTAAAACTGACAGTTAAAAAGTACATTAAAAACTTTAAGTAACTGCAAATGTCTGCAAAGGTTTCTGTGGCTGTAAAGTTGAAAACTTGTTTCCCTTAAGTGACACACATACATATGTATAATAACACTAAATAATCATTATTTAACTTTGTTAATCATTACATAAGCATGCTCTACCTTCACTGGTGCTTCTTGTGACATTTCTTGTCAAGTGTAAAACATACATCCCTTAACTATGACATCATAAATGTATGTTAGTGCAGAATAAGCATTACTTGACTATAGTAATTAACATTTTATTAACCATTATTAGCCTGTTCCAGAAGGAGCATTAATAAAGATAAATAATGCTTAAGTAATGCTTATTCAGTACTTCCATAAACAGTTAACAGTTATTACTGTGTTAACTGATGTTACCAATAGCTATATAAACCCTTAAATTATGCATGAAATAATACCACAGTTAACCAATAATACCACAATATATATGTAACACAATTGCTTAGCACACTGGTTCATAGTGGACAGTATGAAGCAGAGTCAACCATAAGTCGCTGAGTGGGAAAACAGTAAATCTTTTTCCATTAAGAAACCAAACAGTATAGTAAGTAAAAGAACAGATGTAGCTCTTGTGCTAAAAAAACACTTTTATTGTTGATCAATAATACAGAGGACCCCAGGAGAAACAGACAGGGCAAGATGGAGGCAGATGATCTGCTGTGGTGACCTCTACTCTAAAGGGAGAAGCCAAAAGGGGAAGAAGAAGAAGAAGAAGAAGAAGAGGAAGTGATTATAAAACTGAAGACATGTGTGGTAACATCTTATGACACCAAATTTGCTAAAAATTGTACTAAAATCCATTGGGTTACAGTATCATCTCTTATCCAGGCCACGTCAGATGATGTTTGCAGAATAAACAAATATTTAAACAGCCTTCTTGTTTATTCTGTCCAATTAAAGACCTGCAGGTATGAACAGCAACTGCAAGCTTTTTAACACTTTGGACAGAACAAAGTAAAGTTTTATTGACTGATATTGACAATTAACTTTGTCTGTGTATTTAAACACATCTAAACTACAGTTTGTGCATTGAAGCACCTTTTAGCACCAAACACTCCTTGGAGCCAGAGGAGAAGTTGTTAATCTCCAGTATCATATCTACATGTTACAGGCCTGGGGGCAGATGTGGGTGTGTCAATCTCAGAAGTGCCACCATAGGGACTGCAGCACACAAACACAAGCACAAAGACATGTACACAAACACACGCACACACAGTTGATACAAGTGTCTTCTCTCATCATGGACAGTGTTCACTGAACAAGAAACAAAACAGTAAATGAGTCAAAGTTAGCTGTATGGACTAATTAATTCTGGCCACCTTCTAAAAGCCAACATGAAAATGAAAAACAGAATTTCAAAGTAAAACAGCTTTTTTATATGGAATGCTGTGTAGTTTAAAAATGAAACATTTTGTGATGCAAATTTGTGATTAATCTATAAATAAAATAGAAATAAATTAATTAGAATAAAAAATGTTTAAATAATAACATGTAGACAACAGTAATTTAAACACTAAAGAAATTTATATATGATTCACTGTTGAATGTACATTGTAATATATTTAATGTGATCCAATGGTCCATGTTTTCATTATTACATGATATTGAGTGGTGAGCCATATGAAATTGATTGGGGGGTCATGGGTTTGACGCCTCTGAAGTAACGTAACCAGACCATTAGAACAAATCACCAATTCAGAACAGATAAAGGATGCTTAGATAGAGTCAGCCAAGAGAGCAATCTCTGTTTTAAATGATGAATCATATCCTCTAATCAGTAAATCTGTCACCTTTCTCTTTCTTTATAGTCCTAAGCAATTAAACAAGAACAAAGCAATAAAAAACTAAACTTTGTTTCAGCAGCCATTACACACTAAAAAAGTAATACTTCACAGATGCAGTAGTAAGTCAAGAGGGAAATAGTAAAATTAATTTTTAATTGTTCATGGCAGAATGGCTGTCATTCATATTGATTACCAGTGGCATGCACAGATATTTGGAAAGTCAGATGCAAAAATTAAAATGACACCACCTACTGTGTACCAGTGGGCCAAGCAGGGCTAGTATATGCTTACCCATGTTATATTTAAGAGATGCTGAGTCATAATAATGAGATACAATCTCAGAATTATGACTTAGCATCTTAGTGTGATTTCACTTAATAAGAAGATCCTATATCATATTTATGTGAAAGTAAAGAAATAGTATCTCATAATTATGAGGCACTAAATCATAACTTACATTTAGCATCTCAGAATTATGACTTAGTATTTTGGGTGTGCCTTATTTTTCAAACAGGCAGAAATGGGCGTCCACACACTTCACCATTTTAACACGGATTATGAAAGAACTGTGAAAACGGGTTTATGAAAGCAGCTCCGCCCTCTGCATCCAGCGCCCCGCCGGTCCAACCCGTGCAGCATATCAAGCGCACCTTCAGTGTCGCTGTGGCTCGTTGGGCTCCAGAGTGAGAGGCTACCGGTTCCACTGCGGCTCCTGCGGCTCGGTGAAGTGAAGTCACCCCTGCTGTCTCTGCTGTGGATCGTGTCGCCGTTGCTGGAAAGCAGGTTTGTGCTGCAGTCAGAGGTTAAAGGTCAGACTTAGGAGCAGTCTTTGTGCCAACACCCCGGCTGTTGTTCAAGAAGAACAACGAAGCACCACGAGCATGGAGGCACCGTCGCTGCCGTCATACGTTTTCTTACGTCACCAGATGATGATATAACAGATGATAAGATGATATAACAATATTATCGTTAATATTTTACAGAAAATGATTAAAATTAGCAGTGAGAATGTTACAGTTAAATTCATGTAGCTTTACAGCAGGTTCCTGTTCTGTAGCACAATAGTTCTCAAACATTGGCCCGGCGTGTTTCTAGATTTCACAAGCAGTATATATGTATTTAGTTAGTTAGTTAGTTTTAAGTTCAGTTAATTGTCCCTTTGTTGTCAGTGTTTAAAAAAAATTCCAATTTTTTATTTTATTTATATATTTTTTATTTATTTGTTTGCCTTTTGAATTATTCCTCATTTTTTGTGACATATTGTCAAGTTTATTATAATTTTGTGATCAGTTTAGTAGCTAATGTGCACATTTGATCAATTAGGAAAAAAGTATTGTCCACGTTTTAGGAGACATCAGTAACGAACTCCAGGACTGAAAAAAAAACCAAGCAAAAATCTGGAATTAAGCTTCCTTCAACTTAAATTGCTGAAAGCACATTAACAAAGCAGAACAGTTTTCACACATGGAAATCACTTACTGGGATTAGATTAGAAAGTTTGAATCGATTTTAACTTTATTTGCAAGGATTTTATCATAGACCTGTTGTCAGCACTCACCTGAAGAAGGCCCCACCGGGGTAAATCAAACCCTGCTGTGTATCCTACTGCCCAAATAATGCACTCTTAAACCTCTGATCTGTGTTTGTTATCTTCATCAGTATGTTTGGAGCTGTGGTGGTTGGCATTGGAATAGCAGGCCGGGTGAGGATCAGGGACATGTTAGCTCCATTGGCTGGAAGTCCTGCAGAGAAGCTCCATATCAGAGGATTCATATCCAGGTAATACACAGACCAACAGACAAAACATTGGTTTGCAAAGCTATTGTTCCGCACTGATATCCATTCATTTGGACATGAATTAAGCATTATCCCTAACCCTAACTCACCCTAATCCCAAACCAATAACCTGGTAATGCCTAATCCTAACCTTAATTAACCAAAATTCAAAACTTAGAAATCAGGTTGTGCCTCGTAAGACCAGGTTTTGGTCTCCATGAGGACTGGACACACACACACACACACAATCTTACATGTTTCTTCATGTATGACTGGCTTTTCTTTTAAAATGTAGTACTTGTTTAAACAGAAGTCTATAAACTACAGTGGCTGGTAAGAACAAAACAGTATAACAAAATGTGAGACAAATTTACTTATTTTTTCAAAAAAAAAAAAAACCTTTCACAAAACAAATGTAGAAAATGCAAAACACAGGGAATATTCCAAAAAAATCATGCATGCAAAGCTTGAGTGTAATGTCACACATGTGGTCTGACTGTGTGTGTTTGTTAACAGGAGGAGTGTGGACACTCAGCAGGGAGTCACTCAGATCTCAGTGGAGGAGGCTGTGAGTAGAGAAGACATTCAGGTGGCCTTCATCTGCACTGAGAATGTGTCCCATGAGGACAACATCAGGTAATGTGTGTGCCGCATGATTGATATTATTTCTGGAGGCAGAATATGGAACAGTAGTAAATAACACAAGCCCGTGTCACTCACATTAAGAACTTAAGTTCTCATGTCTGATTAAAATGAACCATTTACATGGATTTTGTGTAATTATAACATAAAAAAATATAAAAGTAACAGGTGCGTATTAAATTGTAGTGTGTAACGAACAGGGCTGCAACTAACAATCGTTTTATTTGTCAATTATTTTACCAGCTACATCTGCCTCTGCTGAAGGGTCAACAAAGTAGCAATTTATGTGATGCAAAAATAAAATAATTATCAAACATTGATTCCATATAGTCAATGCACCTTTATTTAATTTAGATCACATTGACAAAGAAACCAGAAAATATTCACATTTAAGAAGCTGAACAATCTGAGAAATCTGTTTTGAATGTGTTAAGAGCACTTCAAGAATAATTTCAAATTGGCATAGTTGGTTTTTTTATGGCTGATACAGGCAGTCTAGTGCCTGTACTCTGTTACTATGAAGCTAGTGTTCTGTGAGCATTCCTCAACTTTCCCGGTCTTTTATTTCCCCTGTCCCAGCTTTTTGGAACGTGCTGCAGGCATAAAAAATCAAAATTAGTGAATATTTGCAAAGAAACTAAAGTTTATCAGTTTGAACATTAAATATCTTGCGTTTGTAGTGTATTAAATTAAATATAGGTTGGAAAGAATTTGCAAATCATTGTATTCTGTTTTTAATTCACATTTTGCACAGTGTCTCAACTTAACTGGAACTGGGGATTGTATGTACGTTATAATCAGACAATTAAATAACTGGCCGATGGTGATTATTAAAAGAATGGCAAAAATAGGCCTGTAAACTGCTTTTTTTAGTAAAAGCATTAATGTACGTAAATTGTGTAGAATGAAGTTGCAGTTTAACTAAACTGCAACTGGGCAGTGATTCCACTGTAGTTGTACAGCAACTGACGGGCTGGGGTGTGGATATTTGAGACAATATGAGAATGTGCTGCATGTGTATTTGAAGTATGCAAATCGAGAAAATGGAGTCCAGTATTTCTTGTCTTACATTTTAGAAATCGTTGTTCTGATCTGACTCTTTTCCATGCAGAAAACTATTGCTGACGAAGCAAGAATAATAATACAATAAGTTTTAATCTTCATGCTGTGACATAAACTGTATCCAGGAAATAAACCAGAACTGATTTAATAGCTGTTTTGGTGTAAATTATAATTGTTTTTACTTGCAAATTTGAACTCTGTTGCTTTGCATTGAGCATGAAAACACATTTGTTCTTTCTCAACAGAACTTTTTTGCAGGCAGGAAAACACGTCTGTGTCGAGTATCCCATGACCATAAGCTACAAGGTCGCTGTGGAGCTGTGGGCTTTGGCTCAGGAAAAAGGTGAAAATAATAATATTTTGAAATTCATAATGGGCTTTCTGTCCAGACTCCAGTACGTTCCAAGTGTTGGTTGCTGGCCTCTTTAATTTGTCGTGTTGATTTTGAGTTACCTCATTGTCCACTTTGTCCAAACTTGACTTCCTGTATCACTCACTCCGATTTATCACTTACTCTACTTTCTGGACCCAGCACTGATAACTTTCATATAATATTGCTTCTAGAAAACAGGTATAATGTCTGCTCTCAGATGTTTGATACAGCAGTAGCTGGTTTAAGTGAAAGGCTGGGAATAAGATGGGAATGTGGGTGCAAAACACCATTTAAAAAAACAAACACTTTTCCTATTCTGAGGAATTATGAAACACAAGAAGAAGACACCAAAGCCTCCAAAAGTAATTAATTATTATTTAATTAATTATTATTAATAATTATTTATTTATTAAATATTTTTGAAAAGTCAAAGAAAATCAGTCTATACAATCACTGTAATTGACTCTAATATCTGCTTATATCACAATTAAACAGTATTGAAGTAATGAATTCGAGCACTGGTTCTCTCAACCCCCATTTGTCACAGTATACATCCACAAAAAGACACAGAGCTTTCCTTTAAGTGAAATAAAGATAATTTATTTAAACAAATGACAATGTAAATTGAGTAATTTGAATTAATAAATGTCACTGACTATAGCTAATAAACACAGGCTATGTACAACATAAAATGTTAATAGGTAGGTCTGTGTGTGTTAGAAAGTGAGTGTGATTAAGCGTGGAAAAACAGGAAGTAGGCAAAGAAGAAAGAAAGTGACGCGACGTGGTTGTTACTGGTGTCATCACTCCTACTTTGGAGTCAAAATGGCCTACCTTGGGGGCAGAAGCAGGTAGAGTAGCAGTGACTGTAGGGCCATGTTTTGCTACAAGATGGCGCCAAAGTACAGGTTATAGAATGCCGCAGATCTCAACCGAAGCGCATGCGCAGAAGTGAGACTGTCGGCACGCGTGGTCGGCACAAGATGGCGTCTGTGAGCAAAGTCTCACAAAAAAAATGAACGAGAGAGAGAGAGAAAGTTATGAATGGTATCTGTACAAGGAGGGAAATTCAAAGCATAGTGTTTAGTATGAATGAACAAAGGATCACATGCAGTGTGCGTTGAATTGTGGTATGAATTTAAAGTTTACACAGCCACCGTCCCCACACCCGATCTGTCCGCTCGCCGGACACGGTGAAGCAGATACACAACAGTGATGCGGTGAGCACCACAAACAGCAATAAACAATAGAAACGATCAACATCTTTCTAAGTAAGGCGATTAAACAGCAGTTTAAACACAGATAAAACACTTGAGCTATACGAACATGTGGATGCGCAGTCCGACACGTTCAACAGAAGGGAAATAGAACATATTACTATAATTGCCCAGACACTACCACTTACTTACAAGTTTCTGGCCCGATCAGCGAGGGTGAAAACGGCATAATCTCTTCGGGGAGTGGATGTCTTCAGTACGATGCTGGATGACGAAAAAGTAGGTGCAGCTCCAACAGCAGCGATCGTATGACGCGAGGTGAGTTGATTTCGGCTCCATTACCTGTGTGAACTGGATAAGAGCAGCAGTGATCACAGTCAGTAACAGTTCCCATGGAGGGCGGAAGAAAGGAGCCTGGAGATGGCTCCTATACAGCCGCCAAGGCTGAGAGGTGATGCCTGCCTGGGTGGCAGGGAAGAGAGTGAGTCTGTCGCCTCCCGAGAGAGGCAGAGAAGAAGAGAGAGAGTCTGCCTCCCAAAGAAGGCAGAAAAGAAGAGTGAAGTCTGATAAGTTTGGGGACTCAGATATAGAGAAACAGCAACAAAGGATAGCAGCCAATGAGGTTGTAGGATTCCGCCTTGTCCTTACTTTGTCCTTACTGTAAGAAGTTGTCCTATGGCAAGTTTCCTATTTTCTTTACTTGAGGTTTTTTCATCAACACAAAGTCATAAACTCAGAGGTCATGTCATGTTGAACGACATGCATGGAGCGTCACCCACAGCTCCTGCCGAAATATGAGCCAGCTCCTTGACTTTGTTTGTGTGGTTAAGGGGAAACTGACTTTGTAAGTTAACGTTAGTGATTAAAACTTTCAATATTTATCAAAAATGTTTACATTTTCTTTTAGTAGATGTTTTAGTAGTTAACCTTGAGAGATTCATGGACTAAAATAAAAAAAAAACTCAAAATTTTTGGCTACCAGTTTTCTGGAAATAGTTGGCCTGGCTTTTTGAAAACCAGGAAGACACTGCATATAGTCAGAGTTTACAGTGTTTCTCTTTCAGAACACAGACATTTCTGGTCCTGAAACCATATTTAGACCAAAGGCATACCTTGAAATCCTTGTCCCTTTAAATTACTTAAAGAGGACATTCACTGGAAAATCAAATTTCGGATGTTTTTTGGTGTGTCCCAGGTTCCTTCCCATATCTAAACATCACTAAATCGTCACAATCAACATTTCAGCCATTTGAGAAAAAAGGGCTTCTCTTTTTATCTGCGCCCAAGCAAGCTGTTTTAAAAAGTCGAGTTTAGTTGTGCAACTAGCACATTTGCCGTGCAACAAATCCTCCCCAACAGCTACTCCTGGTCATGGGCGTGAACATTCAACCTGAAGAAGAAGAAGAAGAAGAAGAAGCTAAATTGCTTCCATCATTACAACTGTAGTATCTGTTGAGAGCAACACGTCTCAGAAGAAAGGTTCAGTTCATTGTTGCTCTGTTGCTGGTTGTCAAAAACAACACCAGCCGCTTCATGGACTCCCTTCTAATGAGGAACAAAGAGCAGAGTGGATATCTTTCATTTTTGATAGTAATATCCCTAGCTAAGCTTCCTGAAATGCTGTTTGTTTGTAGCAGTCACTTTGAAGCGAATAGTTATACAAACTTTGGGCAATACAACGCGGGACTCATCAGCTCTACTTCATCAGTATGTAGCAGTTCCAACAATCCGTAATGGATTTCTTGAATGTAATGTATTTCCAAATGAAGTAATAATGTCTTTGTGGCTTGACTGCTTCCTGTCTTGAATAGCAATAGCTAACAATGGCTAATTGAAGCCTCATTTGAAAGGCAGCATGTGTGTTCGCCTTTTCTGATGCAGTAGAAAATGAGTGAGTGAGAGTGAGCGTTTGTCTCAGCTCCACGATACTGTTTACTAACACACCGCTGCACAGCTTGTGCGGAAATGTATGTATTTTTGTGTCGGCTTGCGAGTGTCTCGGGTTAGCATGTATGCTAAATACTGACTGCGGAAGGCAGAGATTGTGTGTGCTTGTGTGTGCTTTCTGTTTGTCTCAGCTTGCTGTTTTAAAAGCAATTCGCTGTATGAGCTGTGAGAAACCGTGTAGGAAACAACTTATTAATGGTTTATTTTACATGTCCAGTAAAATAAACCATGCCGGCACTCAAACTGACACTCCTGCGGCTCGGGGGGTGAAGCACTGCGCAGCAGTTAGTCCACTCGTAGCTGGCCAATCACAAGCGAGTGGGAATGCGCTTGAGAGACTCAGTGTTCTGGGGGGCGGGCATTAGCTCGGAAACAGAGTGCCTGTTCAAATGCTGTCAGAAATGAGCAATAAACTGGCTTAATCTGAAGAGTCTATGAGATTTTTGACCACAAATATTATTTAGTTTATCTAAGTAGACATCAGTAATCTCGATTTTTGGTTCAAAAAGGCCATTCTATGTCTCCTTTAAAACATTAAAACAAATGAGCCCAAATGTGTGTGTTGTCCTCTGATGAACTGTGTATGTGTACCTGGTATTCCTTATTCCTTATCAAGTCCCCATAAAGTAAATGTAATGTAAGTCAGCACAATGCCCTCTAAAGTCATTGAAACCAGTGTGTGTATGTGTCAGGTGTGGTTCTCCATGAAGAACACATAGAGCTGCTGACAGAAGACTTCAAAGCGCTAAAGATGGAGGTGGAGGGCAAAATACTGCAGGAGGGCTCATTGCACTTCACAGGTACGTACGTGTGTGGACGTTTGAACCAGAAAAGTAGATATATAAGTTACATGTACTGTAAATACACTAGTTACATATACAGTAAGTGGTGTTTAGCAGGTTATTATCTCTGGCCTACTATGAGTTAAAATCATAGACCTGGACTTTTTGAAGTGATGTGGTATGAAGTACTTGTACATAGTCATAGTCTGTTAGATACTGCAGGTGACTGTAGCTGGGATTGGCAACCATAAGCTCAGTGGAACATGGCTGTGACCAGGGATAACATTTTTACTGTTGGTTATTAGAACTTGTGGCCATATTTCACTGTGCTTGTTTCTTGCATGAAGACAAGTCATTTTGTGGTTTCCTCATCAGTCTACACTAGTGTTGACTGATGACAATGTTAGTAAATTATGTGATATACAATAACGGTACTGTGATGATGATATTATTTGCAGTAAATGTAAGTATATATAAAGATAGATAAGTGAAGGGGCCTACTGGTTATTCACCCCGATATTTTAATGGGGCCCTAAAACATATACCACAGGTCATGTTATGTGATATACTGTATTAATAGGCATATTGGCATTAACTTGGAGAAGGTACAAGTATACAGTGTTAAGGTCTTTCTGCTTTGTGCTAACCCAGACAGTGAGTAGCCTATGCATTATCTTCATTCATGAACAAGGTTTTATTGAAAAAGGATTATTATTATAATTTTTTAATGGTCGCTCTTTATTTGGGTTTTGCATTGTTTGCAGTGGGGGCAGTGTATTAGTTCATGAATAGTGCGATGAACAATCTACATTTATCACTTTGTGCATACACATCTGTTGAATATGCATAAGGACCTCATACAACCCCACTTAAAACATCAAGAACTATCTCTTTAAAGTTCAGTCCCATTACACACTTCAGTGATGGTACTTAAGATTTGCATGTGTATAAGTATATTTTGAAACTGTGTGTATGTGTGCTGTATGTTACTGTGTTGAAGGGGGACCTCTGAAGCCTGGCTTTGGTTTCCCAGCATTCAGTGGCATTTCCCGCCTCACCTGGTTGGTTGAGTTGTTTGGTGAGCTGGTCGTGACCGCAGCCACCCTGGAGGACGCCCCCGGTAACTACAGCAAGATGACGGCAAAACTTCTGACACGGGACAACAGGTGAAAGTCTGGTCTCACTCAGTATTGATATCTATAGATAAAAGAATAATAAAAAAAGCAGAATATTTGAATGTTATTCTGATGTTGTAGTACGATCTACAGGAGATTCTCTTGTTGCCATATTAGAGACACTTCACATGTTTTTTTTTTCCCCAAAATAGGTGTTGTAGTATAGTCTACAGGGGACTATTAGTGGGAAACCATTTTAGAGACTCTTCACTGTATTATGGTAATGATGTAAGCTAATATTATGAATAAATATTGCCAAAAATTATGAAAAAGTATGTTTTTTTCCCCAATATTCCCAATAAATATATAAATATATCCAGAAAACTCATTATATTTTAATGGAAACCACACTAATGTGTCTCTTCCTCCAACAACCACACTTAAAAAATATGAAATGAACAACATGAAGAAAGATTTGATATGTATCTCTGTAGACCTCTGACGTGGATTGAAGAACGGGGACCAGGACTTCCCAGAGGCAAGAACATCAACTTTCAGTTTGACTCCTGCTCCTTGACCCAGATCCCTCCTACAGCTGGTGGCTCTGTGGGCCTCTTCATGCAGGACATGATCCAATTCTCCTGCAAGCTGCTGGGACAAGTGAGCACTGAGAAACTGCTGCAAGAGAAGAGCCGCATCCTGCACTGCTTAGAGCTGGCAGAGAAGATACAAGACCTCTGCCAGAAATAAACAGAGACACTCAAGTTTACACGATAAATCTGGATTGTGAGTGATCTATTTTATTATATATATATATATATATATATATATATATATATATATATATATGTATGTATAGTTTTTTTGAGTTTTTGTCACATTTAAATGTAGAATCTGTAAGGTATACACTGCAAAAACAAATTTTCAGGAAAGTAAAGTAAATTTCATTTCTGGTGATTTTATTTTTTCTCCTAAAGAGAAAAATAATCTTGGCAAGCCAGTTTTGCATAAGAAAAAACCAAAAAAACCAAAACATTGTCAGCTTTAATTACCAGTAACAATCCAAAACAATGGTTGATTGTTTTGGATTGTTGATTGTTTTGAAATCCCAACTGCTCCTGTTGGGATTTCCTTGGTTTTGGTGCTCACTACTGGTGTATATTAAGGATGTGTTAAATAGAGAAGTAAAATAAACTAGATTGGTGTGTGTACAAATATTTAAAAAAAATTCAAAGGTATACATTCTTAAGTGAGCTTGATCAACTAAAGGAAGACTCATTTTAAGTAAACATTTCTGTGCTTGTAATAATTGGTCACTTTTGTCATTTTTCAGTCAGTTTTTAGCTTGTTTTTCCTCATTTGAATGCACATTACAGTCTGAAAGTGGCTGCAGATTTGTAAGCTAGTTGAAAGTATCCCAACCAAGCAAAATTTTCTTACCCCATTGGTGCGGCTGGTGTGCTTCTGCGTTGTGTTGGTTTGAATAATGTTGTGACAATGGGACTTCTTTGGAGACGATCTCCATGTAATTTGTGCTGTCTACTTGAGCTCCTCTCCCACAGGAGAATTGTACAAAAGGGCAGAGGTGGGGGAACCGGGTAAGCATTTATAGTAGGGACCACCGAAGAAGAAGAAATTAAAGAGGAGAAGCTCCACGCTACACACACAGTCTACACATGCTGTATTTGGAGGCATTTTCTTGTCAGGCAGTAACAGATTTTGTGTAATTGTGTAATCACATTTCATTTAACACACACAGGTTGACCTGGTTACATTGGCAGATTATTTTTCTGAAAACAAGATATATCCTACAAGAAGTTGTAGGATATCCTGCTTATTTCTAGTTAGCTTATTTTTTGCTGTGTAGCCACAGTAGGCTCCAGTTTGACAAAATTTAACTGATATTATCCATCCATCCTCTTTTCAATAACTTCTGCTTTGTTCCTGTTTCTGATGGGTCATGATGTTTCACAGTGCCATATAACCTACTGTAAAAATTAATAATGAGAAAATGTCTATGTGAAAGCAAGAAGATAGACAGATTCTGTGACGGCTACACACATCAGATTATTTTTCTTTTCATTTTTTTCAAACATGTTGATTCCAACAAAAACAAATTACTAATCTAAACATTAAAGCCTTATTTTGTATGTTTTTTTCATTCCCTTTTTTTAATCAGCCTTGGATGTAAGTATTTATACTTTTTTTGGTCTTGATGACCACTCAAAGCACTTTATACTTAAGTTTTACCATTTACCTGTTGACACCCATTCAATGACACGCGCATCTTCTGTATATGCAGCACCTTTATTTCTCTCACACACATGCTGCACATGCACAATAGCAATATGGGGTTGAGCACCTATCAGAGGGACACATTGTATGAAGTCAAGCAGACCTGGGGTCAAATCCCTGACTAGGTACAAGATGGTCCTCTCTACCACTGACCCACAGCTGCCTCAGTTAAAATAGATTTGATTTTGAATTGAAACAATAGCCTCAGGTAAGGTAAATTAATTTATTTACAATAAAAATACATTAATTAATACAAAACAATGGGCAACACAATCATTAATAAACCTGCTAGAATAGTTGACCAGTTAGGTTTATTTGTACATACCCAATAAATTTCCCTGATGCTCAAAGTGTAACTAAACCCCCTCTTCTGAGACTAAGTCTGCCCAATGCCTGAGTTTGAAAAAAGACAAGAAGTGGGCTGAGAGCTGATTGACTGGGGAACAGTGGAGTGCTTAACTGTGAAGATTTGCACCTGGATCAACAAATAACATGATTAGATACTCATATACACTGGTTTACACCTGAAAATAAAGTGATTTAGGGGTTCAGTTACACTTTCAAGTCAAGATGTGCTTTATTACTCGATGTTAAAAACTGAATCCTGGCTGTCTCTTAATACACATTATATGAAATGGATTCTTCTCAGCTCTAGTTACTGAATACTTATTTTGTTATAAGTATTATAGTGTTATAAGATTGTATGAACTGTTGTTTTTCATTACCTCAGAATGGGCCTTTTATAATTATACATGTATCAGGAGCTGGGTCAGCTCTACTGAAGCGGTCATTTTGGACCACCAATAGTCCACAATGGACAAACTAAAACATCTTTTGAGATCTGATGCTAACTGAAGGCTACATACATAACATGGAAGAAATTGAGATTTTTTTTTACATGAATGTTAATACAAAAACTTTTCTTTCACTCATGGTTCATGGTTTGTTGAAGCGGTTTTATTATCAAACAATTGTGTTTGCTCTTTTTAAAATAAAGACAACAAAAGCCCGATCAAAAGTTTACATACCCTAATTCTTAATACATTGTATTAGCTCCTTTAACATCAAAGACAGCTTGAAGTCTTTTTTGTTGCTGTGGTTGAGGAACTTTATTTTCTCAGATGGTAAAGCTGCCCATTTTTCTTGCCAAAAGCCTCCAGTTCCTGTAAATTCTTGGTCTGTCTTGCATGAACTGCATGTTTGAGATCTCCCCAAAGTGACACAATAATATTGAGGTCAGGAGACTGAGATGGCCACTGCAGAACCTTCACTATTTCCGCTGTAGCCAATGACAGGTCTACTTGACCTTGTGTTTTGGATCATTGTCATGTTAGAACATCCAAGTACGTCCAATGTGCAGCTTCTGGGCTGATGAATATACATTTTCCTCTAGTATTTTGTGATAACATGAAGCATTCATCTTGCCATCAATTTAGATGAAGTTCCTTGTGTCTTTGTAGCTCACACATCCACAAACCATCAGTGATCCACCTTCATGTTTCACAGTAGGAATGATGTACTTTTCATCATAGGCCTTGTTGACTCCTCTCCAAATGTAGCGTTTATGGTTGTGGCCATAAAGTTCAGTTTTGGTCTCATGATTGTCTCTGTACTGTTTGGTGTATTGTAAGCAGCTGATTTGCGGCATTCCTGTAGTAACTTTCTTTTCTTTCTTTCTCGCTTTGCATGGTGGGAGTGTGTGGAGAAAGAATGAGAGCTTTTGAGAGAAAATTACTGAAAGTTTGGGTGAGTTTAAACTTTTTTATTTCATGCTGGTTTCTGTGTATGGTTATTTGTGATAACAGTGTAGCTGAGCAGAGTTTTTAGTTTGTTTACGCTTGATCATTGCTTGGCGGCTTGAACTTGTACTGCGACAACAAATATTGAACAGACCGACAACGCTCTCTCTACACTTACATAATGACAGACGGGCAGTTGAAAATGTTGATGGTGAAGTATACAAGGACATAGATTATGACAGTGACTCTGATTGTGTTTCTGTGGCCGGTTCTCAGTCAGACCTGTAAACATTAGAAGAACTGGACAATTTCTTAGATGACACCTTCAGAAAAGTTGAAGTGTCTGACTATTTTCCTGACCTGGAAAAAATTTGCGAAGAGGGTGAAAACTCTAAAAAAAAAAAAAAGATTTTTTAATGAGAAAAAGCGCTTCCGGTTGTTGAAACATCTAAATCTGTCTGAAAACTGTCCGAAAGCAAATTAAAGATAAACGTGACAACAGGAAACAGGTTAAAACCAGAAAAGTTAAATGATGAATGTATTCCCTCGGGTGTTTTCTCACTTTCTACTGGTTTCTCTTCTTCTGGCTGGCATGCACTTGGTGATTGTGGGTTCACTTAATATCAATGGAGGAAGAGATCAGCAGAAGAGAAATGTTATTTCCCAAGTAAATGTTCAGAAAAAACTTCAAGTTGTGTTCCTGCAGGAGACGCACAGTGACGACCAAAATGAAACAGACTGGACTCTGTGGTAGAGATCCCACATCTTCTTGTCCCATGATATCTTCTTGTCATGTGTCTGCTGGCGTTGTTGTGCCGTTCATTGTTCCAACACTGACATCATCTCCAGTTCAGAGATAGTTACTGGCACAGCTTTGGCAGTCAGAGCCCAAATTACTCTTTTTCGTTTTGTAAATATCTGTACTCCTATAGATCCTATCTATAGTCTGAGACTAGTCTGTTTTCAGACTGAAGCATTTTCTACAACTGAAGCATTTTCTACAACAGTGTGATCAGAGGGAGTGTGTAGTTCTAAGAGGTGACTGGAACTGCACCACCGAACCCTCTTTGGAGGGGACAGGTATTGAGGCTCACATGTCGTCAGCTATCGTTCTGTTCCAGCTGGTGCGTAAGTCGGTTGTGGTGGATGTCTGCAGGGTCAAACACTTGCTGGACAGACAGTACACCTGGCTCAGGGTAGTGGAAGGTAGTATGAGTGCAGCCAGGCTGGACCGCTTCTATTTATCCAATACCTACATTAACAGACTGTCCAAAGCCAATATCCTCCCCGGTGATTTCACCGATCATCATCTCATCACTCTTGAGCTTTGTGTGTCACCCACAAAAAAATGCAGCTCATACTGGCATTTCAATGTAAAACTCTTCCAAGATCAAAACTTATGTGAAAAATTTGAGACATTTTGGGAAATCTGGAGGCAGAGGAAGAGTTGTTTTCAGTCCCATAGTCAATGGTGGGAGGTGGGCAAAGCTCAAATAAAAGTAAAAAATAAATAAATAAAAAATAAATAAAAAATAGTCGAGTCACTCCTCAGCTAATGTCAGAGCTGCTATCCAGGCACTAGAAAATGACATTAGAGACCTAGTATTCAATATTACCAATGTTGTTTCTCTTCTATGGTGATGTGCAGATGATGAAGAAGACTCCGCCGACACTGTATTTCTTGCATATAACAATGTTTATTACAAGGAAACACAGCATCTAACCAGACATCCCGGTGCTGTCTGTGAGAGGATCTGTAGCCAATGTGATACCTCTACTTTCAGCTTCTACTCCTTTCCTTATATACACTCAGCTTTTGCTTCGTATAGGGTACTGAGGCCCCTGTGTAAACACCTACAGTGAACGTGAGCTTAATTCCATATCTAACCTTTAACCTTCAGAGTCAAACAGACATCACTCATGTCCATGAACTCCAAACATCAGCTCTTTACCATCTGGTTACATTTAGTCATGGAATGTTAGATACCTCACCAACAACAATAGCACAGACAGGGAACTCAGTATTTTTCTTAATGAAAAGGCCAAAGGTGCACTTATAAGATCCAGATTCACCACCATCAGAGATATGGATGCCCCTGCATCATTCTTCTTTGGGCTGGAATAATCAGCATTAGGGTCCAAACAAATTATATGTCTACAGCTTCCTGGCAGCAGAATTACCACGGACCATGTGGAAATTAAACAACATGCTATGGATTATTACAATAACCTTTTCCAATTAGAGAACTGTTGCAGAGACAGTGTGAATGAGCTGCTGTAGGGACTTCCAAGACTCACTCCAGAGGACAGGGAGGTAGAGAGAGTGCAGGCCAGACTAACCAAATGGAAATGGCTGTTACCTCGGCTTTCCTATAGGGGAAGAGTCTTGGTAATCAACAATCTGGTTGCCTCAAAACTGTGGCATAAGTTAATGGTCCTTCCTCCTCCAGGCAGCCTGGTGAGTCAGATTCAGCGTGAAGTGGTGGACTTCTTCTGGTCGGGAAGACACTGGGTGAGGTCTGCAGCTCTATGCCTGCCGGTCCATGAGGGGGGACAAGGCCTGGTGGATATTCAAGCCCAGATTACATCTTTTAGACAGCAAACGGAACACAAAAACTGCCCTCGTATTGCTGAGAAGAGCTGGTGGTTTAGGAATTGACAAACACCTATTTTTGGTGGATCCAGGCTCTAGAGACCTATCTGCACTGTCTCCCTTCTAAAACTTATTACTGGAGGCTTGGCAGGTGTTCAAAATTCATAGAAAGCCTGCAATAACTCATGGACTGTGGCTTTTTGAAGAACTGCTTCTTACAGAAACACTGATAAAATCAACTGCTGTCATCTAACACAGTACAATCCAAGCAGAGGGAGGCAGGCTGTGTCAAGCTGGGACACCTCCTGAAGACACCTGTCCCTCAGCTATCCAAAAAGCTCGGAATCAGGTGAGGGCTGTCCATTCTGCTTGAAGGCAGAGTCGCCACAACATTTGTTCACCCAATGTTCCAGGTTAAAGGGCCTTTTTGGTTTTCTGGAGGTATGGTTTTAGGATCTGGGAGAACAGTTTTCACTCCCCCTTTTCATCTATGGGCCACACTATTCTGCCCAGAAAAAACAGACACACACTTTGGTCAACTTCATATCAGGAAGAGCAAAATTAGCCATCTGGGTAAGCGGGAAGAACAAGGTCAGGCGTTAGAAGATGTGACCAGTGTTTTTACAAATCTTTTATCTGCTCAACTAAGAGTAGAATTTGGCTTTTACAGATTAATGGCTAACATTCAAATGTTTAATAACATGTGGGCACTGCGCAGTTCAGTTATGGATAACGTCTCAGTTCAACATTTTTGAGTCACTTCAATTTCTTTTTCTCATGGACATTTAATGGAAATTCTCCACTGGGTTAACAGTTCTACCCTGTAATTGTTTAGTCTTTTGAAAATAAATGTTCATTTTGAAAATCAAAAAAATTTTTCTTTCTTCTGGGGACTTGACCATCCATTTTTATTTAAGTTCCTCCTTATTGTGCATCTTAAAACAGCCACACCACTTTTTTTCAGAGAGTTGTGTATGGCAGCTGAAGTTATTTGGGTATTTTTCTTTGCATCCCACAGTATTCTCCTGGCAGTTGTGGCAGAAATGTTTGTTGGTCTACCTTACTTGATCACAGGTGAAGATGATTATCTTTAGTAGCCATTTAAACCTGTGTGTTAACTGTTCTCCAGGGTATATAAACTTTTGATCAGGGTCATTTGGGTAGTTTCTGTTGTCATAATGATTTAAAAAGAGCAAACATAATTGTTTGATGATAAATGACTTCACTCAACCACTACCCATGAGTGATAGAAACGTTTTTGTATTATCATTCATATTATCTGAACAAAAAAAAAAATCACAACTTCTGCCAGGGTATTTCCATTTATAAGAACAACTATAATTTTAAAACTTGTTCAGTGAAATACAACTACCTGGAAAATATTCACACATTAGCAGTGTCACAGATTAATAGTCAGAGGACAATAAGATTTGATTAGAAGAGATTTAATATCACATTAAGTATCTGTTTCTCTTCTTAATGCCATACATGAACCTAATAAAGTGAACATTCTCTTGTGTCACTAAAAAGCTATTGATATTGATTGCAAAAGTAATAAAAATACTTTATATACAGTACTTCTTCTCAGTGATAACCATAAATATAATACACTTTTTACATGTTAAAAAAGTTAGCTACATTATTTCACTGTTGGACAACTTTTTATAACTGGAAACTGAAGTTTGTCTTACTTTGTAAATCAACCACTCTCAATCAGCTCCACTTAAAAAAGAAACCTCCTTTTAATGCCAGATCAATGTTCAGGAAAGTGAAATAATAATAAAAAAATATTCAAAGAAATAAAATTCTGGATCTGCAACGGTATTGTTTTGGTTTTGCTGAAGTATGTTCTCTCTGCCCTTCACACTGGTCTCTCACATTATATTGTGACTTGAAGATTGACACTGGAAGTTAATGGAAGTGATTTTAAGATTGACAATGGAAGTGATTTTAACAGAAAATCCAAAAGAAACATTTGTTTTTTAGAAAACAATATAATATATCAACATTCTTGTCCATTGGCAAGACAAAAACCTGTTGAACAAATATAATTGACACTGACTGACCAGCAGAGGTCAGTATTTGATCCATTCTATGACTTTTAGATTTAGATTGTGCACTTTATTAATTCACTTAGGGAAATTTAACCCTTCATATTCAGTCAAACACAAAATTATTTATTTTGACATAAAGTTACTTTTATTCAACCAGCAAGTTTTTTCTTGATTGGAAATGAAACAGGTGTCTTCCAGAAGATAATAAGACATATACATCATTGTGGAAAAATGTATTTCTCTTTTATTTACATTTGAACAAAAAGTGGCATGTCCAAACGTCCAAAAGAAGTGATCTATTGGGATGATAGGGTGAAACTAGATCTTTAAGATATAATGGGGCCTGATCATTAAGCGCTTTGTATGTGAGGAGGAACGTTTTAAATTGAATTCAAACTGTACAGGGAGCCAGTGTAGAGAAGCTAAGACAGTGACAGTGACAAAGACAATAACAATAAAAGAGACAAAGAGAGAGATACATTACACAAAGTCAGTGGCTGTCAAATGGAAGTCGGTAGAGGTGCGTTTTAAGTGAAGATTTGAAACCAGTTACAGATATTATGGTCTTTAGCTCAATTGGCAAGCATTGGCAATTGGCAAGACAACATGTCCACAATATAGATTGGTGCTCGACCATTTAAAGTTTTAAAAACAGTCAGTGCAACTTTGTACTGAATTCTGTATTTGACTGGGAGCCAATGTAGAGCAGCCAAGATAGGTGTAATATTGTGATGATCGAGTAGTTGGATGAGTATGGATCCAAAGAGAGCGGAAGCCAGGTCCGTTCAGAACAAAAAAGTCTTTAATTATCAGATACAAAAAGGCAGTGAACACAAAATACTCAGCCCAGGGGCGCAGGAACAAAAGGCAGGAGACTGACTGGAGGGCTGAGCGGAGATCCCCGAGGGAAACTGCAGGAAGGAAAAAACATAATGTAAGGATAAAGCACAGGCACAGCATGTGGTGCAGAGAGCGATCGTGAGTTAGACTTCGGGTACAAACCACGTAAGTAGTGAGACGCGCTGACACCTGCAGCGGGATAGACCAAGGTTTTAAAAGGCAGGGATCCAATTAGGAAACAAGCTGCAGGTGCGGGGAGGAGGGGACTCAGCTCAGCTGGACAGTCAAGTCTCCTGAAATCACAAGTAAAAACAGAACGTGCCTCCGCAGGAAATAAATCACAAGCCAAAATAACAGGCAGGAAGTGGCGCGGAGCCGAACCCTGAACTCCTGGGGCCTTACCTGGTTTATCCAGGTACCTCCGGTAAAAGTCCCTGAGGAGGGCCGGATCCAGAATCTGACCCCTGGAAACCCAGGACCGCTCCTCGGGACCGTACCCCTCCCAATCCACCAGGTACTGAAAGCCTCTGCCACGCCGCCGGACGTCCAAAATCTCCCTGACTGTGTACGCAGGGAGTCCATTGATGAGTCGGGGGGGAGGAGGAGGATCAGAGGGAGGCGCCAGATCGCTGGTGGCGACCGGTTTCAGGAGGGAAACATGGAACGTGGGGTGGATGTTCAGGGCCGGGGGGAGCTTGAGCTGCACTGCCACTGGGTTTATGATCCGCTCCACTTCATAGGGGCCGATGTACCTGGGTGCCAACTTCCTGGAGTCCACTTGGAGAGGGAGGTCACGGGTGGAGAGCCAGACCTTGTCCCCTGGCTTGTATTCGGGGCCCTGGGTGCGGTGTCTGTCGGCGAGTCTCCGATTACGTTCGGCCGTCCAAAGGAGTGCTGCCTGGGTGGACCTCCAAATGGACCGACAGCGCTGAAGGTGGGCCCGGACGGTCGGTACGGCGATCTCCTCCTCCTGAGCAGGAAACAGAGGGGGCTGGTAACCATAGCAGGCCATGAACGCAGTCATCCCGGTGGAGGAGTTCGTGAGCGAGTTGTGGGCGTACTCTATCCACAGTAGCTGCAGGCTCCAGGAAGCGGGATGTTGCGCTGCCACACAGCGGAGGGCGAACTCGAGATCCTGGTTAGCCCGTTCAGTCTGTCCATTGGTCTGTGGGTGGTAACCGGATGAGAGGCTAGGGTTGGCTCCCAGCGCCTTGCAGAATGCTTGCCAGACTTGAGAGGCAAACTGGGGGCCACGGTCGGAGACAATGTCTATGGGACTTCCGTGGATGCGAAAGACGTGGAGTACCAGTAGATCTGCCGTCTCCAAGGCGGAGGGGAGCTTGGGTAGGGGTATGTAAGGAAACACACTTGGAGAACCGGTCAATGACTGTCAGGATGGTGGTGTGTCCGTTTGAAGGAGGTAGTCCTGTGACGAAGTCCACGGCGATGTGGGACCAAGGGCGGCTTGGGACGGGGAGCGGATGAAGAAGACCAGCAGGTGAGTGGTGTGAAGACTTGCCTCAGGCACAGATTGAACAGGCTGCCACAAACTCATGAACATCCTCCACCATGGAGGGCCACCAGAACCTCTCACGCAGGAAGTGGAGGGTCCGAGTCACACCGGGAAGGCAGGCCAGAAGGGATGAGTGTCCCCACTGAAGCACCTGAGGCCGGACTGCAGAAGGCACAAAGAGGCGGTTGGGAGGTCCAGAACCCGGATCCGGTTCCACCTGTTGGGCCTCGCGAACCACCCTCTCAATGTCCCAGGAAGTGGCACCAACCAGGCAGGAAGCAGGCAGGATCGGCAGGTCGGTCTCCTCCTGGTGCACCGGGTCGTGGGCCCGGGAGAGGGCATCAGGCTTGGTGTTTTTAGTCCCAGGATGGTAGGCAAGGGTGAGGTTAAAGCGGCCCAGGAACAGAGCCCAACGGGCCTGTCGGGAATTCAGCCTCCGGGCCGAACGTAAGTAGGCCAGGTTCTTGTGATCGGTCCAGACAAGAAACGGCAACTCAGCTCCCTCCAGCCAATGTCTCCACTCCTGAAGAGCGGCCACCACCGCCAGCAGCTCACGGTTGCCCACGTCGTAATTGGCCTCCGCTTGGGTGAGCTTGCGGGAGAAAAAGGCGCAAGGATGGAGTATCTGATCTTCGGGATCCCTCTGGGACAATACCGCCCCGATGCCGCAGTCCGAGGCGTCAATCTCAACGTCAACCTCAACGATGAACTGGCGTTTGGTGTCAGGAAGAGCGAGGACCAGGGCCCTGGTGAAAAGGTCCTTCAGGGTTCTGAATGCGGAGTCCGCTTCCAGTGTCCAGGTGAATGGCAGCGAGGCAGAGGTCAGCCTGGTGAGGGGAGAAGCCACCTTCGAATAACCATAAGGAAAAAATAAGGATGTCGTCTAGACACACGGAAATAAATTGATTTAGCATGTCTCTTAGAATGTCATTTATCATGTGTTGGAACACTGCGGGGGCGTTTGTTAATCCGAAAGGCATTACCAGATACAGCCCCAAACGCCGTCTTCCACTCGTCGCCCTCCCTGATGCGGATTAGGTGGTAGGCGTTCTGGAGATCCAGCTTGGTGAACACCTTGGCTCTTGACAGGTGCTCAAAGGAAGGGTCAATGAGCGGCAGAGGGTATTTATTCTTCACCATAATGTCGTTTAGTCCGCGATAGTCTATACATGGTCGTAGGGTCCCGTCCTTCTTACTGACAAAGAAGAAGCCCGCCCCCGAGAGGAGAGGACGAGGGGCGGATAAGACCCGAAGCAAGGGATTCTGAAACGTATCTCTCCATCGCCTCTCTCTCTGGGCGGGAGATATTGTAAAGCTTGGCTGTTGGAAACTTAATACCGGGGAGCAGGTCGATGGGGCAGTCACACAGTCAGGTGGTGGTAGGGAAAGTGCACGGTGCTTGCTAAAGACCTCACCTAGGTCGTGATAACAACGGGGAACTGAGGAGAGATCAGGTGCAGGGACTGGAGGGGGAGCGGGATGTGACACCGGTTTAGCTGAACGTAAACAGTGAGAATGACAGAAGGTGCTCCAGCTGACGACCGAAGAGGTTACCCAATCAAAGTGCGGATTGTGCAATTGTAGCCATGGGAGCCCTAACACTACAGGTGAGGAGGGAGAGGGAATGAGGAAAAATGAAATCAACTCATGGTGATTACCAGAAAGTTGTAGGGAGAGGGGGAGTGTCCGCTGAGTGATAGGAGGTAGGCGAGAGCCGTCTATTGCGCTAACTGTTCGTGGTGGAGTAACTGGAGTCAGGGTCAGAGCCGAACCCTGACAAATATGTTCCCTCTTTATTGTGCCAGTGAGAAGTCTGGCTGCTGCATTTTGAACCAGTTGCAGACGAGAAAGGATTCACTTACTCCAGTGTACAATGCATTGCAATAATCAAGTCTGTTTGTAATAAAAGCATGTATAACTTTCTCAAAGTCAGATTCTATTAAACATGATTTTAACTTAGAAACTGTTCTAAGTTGGAAAAAGCTTCCCTTTACCACAGCATTATCTGCTTATCAAACTTCAGCTCACTATCAAACAAAACCCCAAGATTTTTAACCTGAGTTTTAGTAAAAGGAATTAACAGACCTAGATTTCCCCTCAGAAGTTCTGTTTGCTTAGGGGGACCAAACAGAATAACCTCAGTTTTGCCCTCATTCTCTCTGTAATATTGTAAAGGTTTTGGCCTTATTATGTACAGTGCCTTGAGATAATGTATGTTGTGATTTGGCGCTATACAAATAAAATTGAATTGAATTGAATTTAGTTGCAGGAAGCTATGTGCCATCCAGTTCTTTATATCTAGGATGCAGTCATTGAGCTTAGTCATGGAGTATTGACTGTTAGGGGATAGGGGTAGGTACAGTTGATCATCAGCATAGCAGTGAAATGAGATGTCATATTTCTGAATGATCTGACCTAGGGGGAGCATGTACAGGGAAAACAGCAGTGGCCCCAAGATTGACCCCTGAGGAACTCCTGACGACATGATGGCAGGTGCTGAGGAGTAGGCCCCAATATTGACTGTAAAGGTTCTGTATTTAATGTATGAGACAAACCAATTTAGAGCCATGCCCCTAATTCCAACCCAGATGTTCAATGAGCAGGTTATGATCCACAGTATCAAAGGCTACATCAGGTCCAACAGGACCAGGATAGAACAGGTCCCAGAGTCAGCATTTAGTAACAGGTCATTGGTCACTTTCAGAAGGGCAGTCTCGGTGCTATGGAGAGCCCTAAAGCCTGATTGGAAAGACTCATAAACCTTGGTATTATGAAAAAAGGAAAATCTGAATGGAGACAACTCTTTTTAGCACCTTGCCTAGAAACGGTAGTTTAGAAATGGGCCGGTTACTCAGTACCTTAGCATCAAGGTTTGATTTCTTTAAAAGAGGCTGAACTATAGCCTGCTTGAAACAGTCAGGCACTTTACCAGTGGCTAAACTGGAGTTTATTATGGCTAGAACATCATAACTAATTGTATCAAAAACTTCTTTAACAAACCAAGATGGAAGTATGCCCATTGCAGATGTAGAGCATTTCATCTGAGAAATGGTGAGAGATAGGTCTGACAATGAAATTAAATCAAAATGTTCAAAGACTGCGGTAACTGACTTAAAACAAGAGGGCCTGGACCCAATGACAGTGTAATGTTAGCTCTAATGTTCTCAACCTCATTTGTGAAAAATGTACGGAAATCCTCACAGCTCTTACATGAGGCTGCAGGACCACTGCAAGAGCTAAGTTTCAAAACTGCATTTATGGTTTTAAATAAAAAAGCAAGTTTGTGCTGATTTACTGTACAGTAAGTACAGTACAGTAAGTCAGTACAAGATCGAGGGTGTGACTAAGGCAGTGAGTGGGTTTATTCACATGCTGAGTGAAACCAATTCATTCTAACAGTGAATTATGAACATTGAATACAGAACTAAGACTATCACTGTCAACATCTACATGGATGTTGAAATCCCCCATAATTATGATTTTATCTGTCCTTAGCACTAACTCAGTTAAGAATTTAGAAAACTCTGACAGAAACTCTGAATAAGGTGCAGGTGGACGATAAACAGTGACTATCAGAACTGGTTTCAGTGATTTTAAACTAGGCTTTCAAAAGATAAGCATTCAGGTTTGGGCTTGGAGTTAATTAATTTTTAATACTAGTATTAAAAATGGCTGCGACACCTCCTCCTCGGTCTGAGCTTCTGGGAATATGGGTGTTAGTATGTGTGTGGGTGGTGTTGACTCATTTAAACCAACATATTCTTCATGTAACCATGTGTCAATTAGACACAGTATATCAATATGATTATCAATGATTAGATCATTAATTAAAACTTATATTTCATAGTCTGCTGTGCTGTACATTTGAAAATAGCTACTTGTTCCGGTAGCATGAGATTAACAACTAACAGTTGGACCAAATGTGCATGTTTACATGGTGTGCCAGAAGAAGTGGTCCAATTAACTCTCTGCATTCTAGCCAAATCAGTAGTTACCAGATTATACACATACATGGAATCAGTGTGTAACTCAACTCTCTGTCCTTGTGCTAATTCTAAAGCTTTGCACATAGCCATAAGTTCTGCCTTTTGTGCTGACACCTTGGTGTCCTGTGACGGTTTTTCAGACCAGATAGTTTCAAACTGATTTTATCATGTTCTTTCAACCACTGCAAAACCTGCTTTTAAGATTCCCATCATTTCATCTCTAAAACAGCAACCATCAATAAACAACTTTCGCACTCCTTCTCCCTGCAGGGGAACCAGCTGTAGATCTTTTCTAAACTTAACAAGGGGCTGAGTGGGCAAAGGTGCTACGAGGGGATGGACATGGTTGCGAAGGTTTGTTAGTAGTTTTAGTAACAAATTTAGTCACTTGAGTGGCAGTCCAGTTTACTGGAAAGCGGCCACATATTGCATCAAAGACCTTGTTACTGCATTGTCTAAAAGGTGTGTTATGGAGAAGTGTTTGAGTTTGAGCTGTACTTTTAATTTCTTGTATAATTCTTTGCTCAACTCCATCCAGCATCCAGCAACAGCTCTGAAATCACCTAGAGCCAATGTGTGACCTTGGGTTAAATGTGTATATTTAGCACACCATGGTTGTCCTCCGCTGGTAATGGGAGTAAGCTTTGCGGCCAATGTGCCCGTATCAGTTAAAGTAAATGATTCATAATCCACTAACTGTTTCTCCAAATGTTCCCATTTTTCACCGAATGTACCCATTTTGTTATTTTGTCTCGATTGAATTAAATAGAAATATAATAATGGTATTTATTTATTTATTTATTTATTTATTTATTTTGTGAACAATGTGACAAAAATCTCTCTGGCAGTCAGGGCGAACGGACCCCGAACAAGAAAGAGCAAAAACATATATATGTTGCCGTCGTCACTCTCAGTTCCCAGTAACTGTAAAAAATGCTTTTAGTTGCCCAATCATGATACCATATAAGGAGTTATTTTGTAGATTTGACATTTGAGCTGTCACAAGGTGTCTGAGAGTGGCGAGAGCAAAACAGGATGTGTGTGTGTTAGCTAGAAAATTCTGTTCCTCTGTGTCCTTAAAGCAAGATGTGTGTATGCAGTACAATATTTCACAATATTTTAACAGACAACAACCCAAAACACACAGCAAAATTGGTGAAGAAATGGTTAGCGAACAAAAACTGTTTTGCAGTTGCCCAGCCAGAGTCTTGAATCCAATTGAGAATCTTTCAAAGATCAGGGTGATGGCAAGGAGATCCTCCAACCTGAAAGCTCATCGCTAAAGATGAATTGACAAAAATACCAGTGGAGACATGCAAAAAGCTGGTCAGCAATTATAGGAAGCGTTTGTTTGCTGTAATAACCAATAAAGGCTTTTCTCTTGATTAATGAGAAGGGTATGAATAATTTTGGACATGCCACTTTTTGTTCAAATGTAAATAAAAGCAGAGAAAAAATGTTTTCCACAATGATGCCTCTTGTACATTGTCTTATTATCTTCTGGGAGATGCATGTGTCATTTCCAATCAAGAAAAAACTTGCTGGTTTAATAAAAGTGTTCAGGAAGTAATAGGGTTTGGTACTGTCGTTTCTCTCATATGGTGATGTGCAGATGATGAAGAAGACTCCGCTGAAACTGTATTTCTTGCATATAACAATGTTTATTACAAGGAAACACAGCATCTAAACAGACATCCCGGTGTTGTCTGTGAGAGGATCGGCAGCCAATGTGATACTCCTAACTCCAGCTTCTACCCATATCCTTATATACGTTCAGCCCTTGCTTCTTTAGGTTCCTGGGGCCCCCTGTGTAAACACCCAGGGTGAAAGTAAGCCTGAAAGTAAGCCTAAAGGCATAACTTTTAACTTTTAACCTTCAGGGTCAAACAGATATCACTCATGTCCCTGAACTCAAAATAACAGCTTGTTATCATCTGGTTGCATTTAGTCATGGAATGTCAGATACCTCATATTTCCCCCCTTCGAGACTACACAGAGTCTCGAAAAAACAAAAGAATAGTTATACATAAACGTAACAAAATAACAATTTCTCTTACACATGACTTTATCCGTAACAGCACTACAATTTCTGGAGTGTGAGAGCGAAAAACCCATCAGGCAAAGTTGCTTAATACATTCATCAAACAATCTAGATGGGAAAATTCTCTCACGGCCCGTTTGCCGCTAGGCAGCCACATAAATACTCCAGATCAATAAAAAAAGAAGAATCTTCAATAATGATTGACTAGAAAAGTTTCTTAAGCAAATACATATGAATACCTCAGAAAATAAAAATCAAAACAATGTCCAAATTCAGGCTGGTCGACCCATCGAACCTTCCAATGGACCTGTCCCTGCCTAGTACCTCTCTCCCTAAACATTCGACAAAAGAAAAAAAACATCCGAGGTTCCACTGTATTTTCCTTACCATAAAACATCATCCAAATAATAGAGCACATTGTAATTTTTCAGCATACACATACAGCATAATACACTCAAAATTTGATTAATTCATAACAGTACTACAGATTATAACCCTAATACATAAAAAGAAAAACATAATATGTTTGAAAAGGGTGTTCGAATCACATTGTCCTTGTTGAGATCTTCCATAGTTAAAGTCTTCCATTCCTTTGTATTGACCATATTTGAGTGTGCCTTCAGAATGTTGGAATCTTCGAACATCCTTGAACATCCTTGAACATCCTTGAACATCCTTGAACATCCTTTAACATCCTTGAACATCCTTTCCCCTTCATCATGGCATTTCCCCCAAATCTACCATCCTAGGAGGAAAGAAAAAAAACACCAACCAGTATCTTTTGAAAAGACAACAGAATTCAATTTAACCATCAGTGTTTATTTAACTTCTCCTGTTGGCATGCATCACACTTCCTACTTTCTACTTTCCCTCCTTTAAATATCCACTTCACAATTCAAACCCCCTCATTTTCACATAGAAGGGTAAACATCTCAGAAGGGATATTTTTACATAATTTTAACTTTCATCTCTACTTCCTCATCACCATCAGTATCCTGCACCCGCAGTAGTGGCATCTGACCTTGTGATTCTCCAGGCATCACCACTCCAACCCATCTCAATATCATTGCCTTCGCAAAAGTCAACAACATTACACTTAATGACAGAATAACTGCAACCATAATTTGAACTAAAATTGCGCCCACTGGTCCTAATTTATCCTGCAACCAATCATTCACAGACTTTCCTGATCCTTCTGATGCACCAAACGCATCCCTTATATTCCTCAACGCATGTATAACACTAGTCAGGTTGTCAGAGTTATCTGGAATCAGCATATAACACGCTTCTCCTGTCAAATTTAAGGTCACACACAGACCTCCTTGCTTGGGCAAAATATAATCAAGCGCCATATCATGCTTTAACAATGTTAATCTATGACTTTTCTGTGTATTTGATAAATATTCAAACCCTCTTATTGTTTCATTTGCAAAGCCCTGCAGGGTGTAAGTAATATTGTCAATGTGATCTGCAAAAAATACCACACCATACCATGGAAATAAACCTATACCCCACTTCTCTCCTAAATTTATCCTCCAATGATAAGATTCCAAATTGTGAAATTGTGCCAATTCCCTTTTCCTTCTATTCCTTGAAACGGCATCAGCTTGACCTTCCTCAGATACATTTCCTCTCTGAATAGTAAACACTTCATATGGGAGTTTCAGTGTTGCCATGTAACAGCATCCTGTCCACCCATATGGGAGAAAGAAATAAGCTTTCTCACCACAAACCCACCAAATGTTCTTAAAATTACCTATAGTTATATTTCCAGGCAAAATCTGTTGTCCCACTTTCAAAGTTACAACTCTCTTATGATACGGTATCTGAAAAGTCACGTCATACAAGTCCTCAACATAAGCCTGGTTGTGTTTGCCCAAATCCATTACATATGTATTACACTCCCATAATTCCCATTTCTGGCCCATCATGAGTATTATTTGAACAAAAGCAGTAATCTGCTCTAGCAAATTTCACTTCTATTGAATCAGGGACAGCTGTAACCATATTTTCATGCTGATCAAGTAAATTCACATAAGATAATTCACTTAACCAAGCACAATCAAATCTAGGTTTAAACATATGTATTGTCAAGGACATCACTATATCCACTGATGATTGCTGCTGATACAATAACCATGATAATGCATAAGACTGGCATTAAGGAGTCAGCGGTTCCGGCACTGCTTCTAAAACCGACTGCCATGATCCTGGTGATAACGCCTTCACCACACATGGACACTTTATTCCCCTAAGTGACTTAACAGAATGAGCCAATTGTTGATAGCATAAATTTTTCTCTGCCCATGGGTCTGCAATCTTCAACACTGAAGAGTCAAATCCATATGCCTTCCATTTAGTATCTCTCTTCTGCACTGCATGATAACTCTCAATATTCATAACATCACTTTCTAAAATTTGTTCTGACTCAAAACCCTCTTCTTCCACAATTGGAATAATCATACCATTCATAGACAAGCCTACATCATTGTCCCCTTTTTGTTTTTCAACTTCAAGGACTTCATTGCTGACATTAACACTAAGCCCTATCTTTAACACAGGCTTCTGAGTTTCCTTTAAAACCCCCTGAAATTGTACAGATGTTGCATCAGGTGTCTGTGTCACACTCACATCGTCCAATGGTAACAAATCTGTTTTCAATCACCACTTATTCTCACCCATTTCAAGTCATTATATAACACATACTTCCTTTGTGCAGGAGGCACTGCTTCAACTTCAGGCCCTCTCAATATCACATCTTCACCACGAGGTGGTGCATTAGAGCCACCTCCCACACTGACAAGGAAGATGAGTTGTTTTCCCTAATTTAACCCTAACCACAGGTCTCTTGGAAGTTGGTGTTGTAAAAACTCTCTCAGGAGTCTTTGTAGTCAATCCCTTTGAGACCTTTGGTGCTTCACTCTCCACTGAAATGGGTTCTGCTGTCTCTGGGACATGTTGGAGATCAATATCACAGAATCTTCTTCCCTGTCCATCAATTGTACTGTCATTCCTGGCATTCTCATTCCCTGTATCTTGTCTCTGGAGATTTTCATCCATCTCTTCCTCTGACTTCCTCTGACCTTCAACATCTTTACTCTGAGAGTGCCTCGTCTCTTCTCTTGGTGCTTTGACACAATGTGACAAATGATACCACGTGGGAGACCCTTTAACTTGGACCGCTGTTCCAGTACTGCGGACAACTTCAAATGAACCTGCACGGCGCTTGTTATACCATTTCCTCTTAAACACCTTCACGAACACCTTATCTTCAGGTTGCACTATGCTTCTTCTTTGCTCAGCTGTTCTTGCACCTCTTCTTGTTTCTGCCTGTCAAAAACATACATAGATATTCTTTTATGCAAAGTAGCCATATAGGCAACATAAGCTCTCAGTTCATCTTCCAAAGGTGCCAAACTTGGTCCCTTTCCAGTCTTCCCATCACCAACTCATGAGGTGTCATATGTAAATCACGCAGCTCACTCGAGCGACATACCATTAGTGCCATTAGAAGAGCTGCCACCCAATTCAGACCTGTATGTTGGCAAATCTTAACGGTTTTTCAAGATTCCATTCATCTTTTCACAGATCCTCTGACTTTGTGGATGATAGACTGCCCCAAGACACTGTTTAATCCCCAGTTTTTGCAAAATTAATTTCACTGTTTTATCCACAAACTCCTTCCCATTATCTGAAGATATTCGATCTGGAAGTCCCCATCTACTAATGACCTCCCTGCACAGAAACTTGGCAACTGACTGAGCATCCTTACGCTTGGTTGGACAGGCCTCTGGCCAACGTGAAAATCTATCGACAACCACCAGCATATATCTTTTACCCTCAACTAATTTTATCATGTCCACAAAATCCACAACCAACTCACGCATAGGACCTCTTGGTGTTGGAATATAACACTCCCCTCCGGACGTTATTCTTCAGTACACCTGCCTATAACATAATCAATCTGTTCAAGTAAATATGGTGCCCAAAAACCATATTCCTTACTGATTTTTCTTTTAACCTCTCCTCTTGCAACATGAGGCAACCCATGTGCTTCCTGGATCATCAGACCTAACAGGTCTGAAGGAGCTACAATTAATCCCTCATGGTTCCTCCAAAGACCAGTAGAATCTTGAATTGCACCTCGATCTTTCCACAACTGTTTATCTACTTCAGGGGCATCTTCCTGCATCAAAATCACTCTACGTGTAATTTTATCTTCTAAGTCCACTTCATGAGTGACCAAAAGAATTTGGCCCACTTTGTCTGCTCCTATGACTGCTTTTGCAGCTTCATCAGCCGCTCGATTTTCCTTGCGTGACCCTTGATGCATCTATTTTATGTGCTGCACACTTAGCTATTGCTATTGCCTTAGGTTTCATCATAGCATGCAACAATTTCATTATTTGATCATGATGTTGTATTGGAGAACCATCAGTTTTCTTAAACCCTCTATTCTTCCATACCGCTCCAAACAAGTGGCACACACTATGGGCATATGCAGAATCAGTATATATTGTCACTCGCTTATCTGTAGCCAAAAGACACGCTTCAGTTAACCCCACAAGTTCTGCAAGCTGTGCAGACGCCGGTTGTGGTACCAATCCTGCCTTCTCAACAACAAACTCATCTCCTTGAGCTTTTACTACTGCATAACCAGCAACCAATTTATCTCCCACACGATAACAAGAACCATCAGTCCAATACTCCACATCTGCCTCATGCAGAGGGAGGGCTTGCAGATCTGATCTAAGCCTTGAATATCTTTCTGCTTCTTGAACACAATCATGTGGCTCACCATCTTCTGAAGTTGGCAAGTACTCAGCTGGATTCACTGTTATGCATCATACTAGTGTAACATCCTCTTGCTCCAAAAGCCTATGATAATCTCATAACCATAATTCAAAAGATTCTGAAGACTATGATGGGTAAGAATTGTCACTGGATAACCCATTGTCACAGATGATGCCTTCTCATACATTAAGAACACTCCCACCAATGCTCTATAACATAATGGTAGCCCTAGCTCCACTTCTGAATAGGCAACCGAATAGTACGAAATAGGTTGAGGATGTGTCCCTGTACCTGTTGGCTGACAGAGAACTGCACATGCATATTTACCTCCAGTTGATGTAGACACATACAACAAAAAATTCTTAGAATAGTCTGAAAGTGCCAGTGCTGGAGCTTCTTGCAATCTCTGCTTAATAGTCTCAAATGCCACAAGACCATCCTGTGTCCAGGAAAGATTACAATGCAATTTAGCATTGCCAGTGTTTTTAATCATTGCCCTCAAAGGCCCTGTCAAACTAGCATAGTCCTCCACCCAGGCTGATGAATAACCAGCAATACCAAGAAACGTCATCATTTCCTTAACTGTTCTGGGTTTTGGAGCTTTACAAATAGCTTCTAGATGACTCGGAGATATACTTCTATGCCCCTTTGTTATAGTCTGGCCCAAATAAACTACTTTCTCCTGACAGTACTGCAACTTTATGTCCCCTTTCTGCCAATATCTGTAGTAGTTTAACTGAGTCCTTGTGACATATTTCTTCACTGGGTGCACAAATAATAATATCATCTACATATTATACAACAGTACTTTGTATTATTTGTTCAAGCCCTGCCAAATCTTCTCTCAATACTTTATTAAAAATGTGAGGGCTATGTTTGAACCCTTGTGGCAACCTTTTATATTCATAAAACTGTCCATGTGAATCCAAATAGGCCCTGACTCTCTATACTAAGTGGAACACTAAAATATGCCCCACATAAATCTAGTACAGTAAAATGAGTGGCATCTGGAGGAATTTGAGCCAACAAAGTATGAGGATCTGGCACTTCTGCTGGAAAATCAGCTACTACTTCATTCACTGCTCTTAGATCATGAACTAAACGATAGGAACCATCCGGCTTCTCCAAAGGTAGCAAAGGCGTATTACACTGAGGATTCAGTGTTATCTTCAGAACATCTGCTTTCAAAAGTCCTTCAATTTGTGGTCCAATTCCTCGAATTGCCTCTTCTTTCAGTGGATATTGATTTTGCCAAGGTGGTCTGGCTCCCGGTCGAAGTTCAACTTTCACAGGTTGGGCTGACTTCACCAATCCTATATCAGTACTATGTCGAGACCACAAACATTCTGGAACTTGTCTCAACATCTCCCCCGGGTGGTCACTCCTTCTCACCCCCTATGTAGCCACCCCAGGACTGGTACATTCCCACACATATACACGAGGTTTTGGGGGAGGCGCAGTCGGGCCACTGGGGGGGTTGGGTGGTGGGGGCATCACATGGTGGCTTCACCCCCCACCTCCTCCCCTGTTGGGTGGCTGCTATCCCTCAGTTTTTATTGCACAATAGACAGTAGGGCATGGGGGACGGGACGTGGCATGTCGACAGCTCCACTGTCTGCCAGTGGTGGAGGGTCTGTGCCACAATCTCTAACCCCCACTTTTTGTTGCACATAAGACATAACATAACATACACACCTCACACATGACACACACACATGCACACACATACACACACAGACACACACCACCAGGCCCTGATGGGTGATGGCAGGGGGGTGGGCGGGAGCGTTCACCCGGACCCCTGCCTCCTCCCTGGCCCTCGGCTGGGTGAGGGTAGGTGGTCTGGGGGGGGATGTCTGTGCGGCCCCAGGTTGCTGCTGGCTGTGGGGGGGGGGTCTGGCCCTCCCTCACTCTATTGGGAGGGGTGACCAGGGTGGGTGTGGCCGTTGCCCACCTTGAAGCGGCTCTCCAGGAGTGCTGCGATGGGTGGCGACCCGCCCACTCGGCGGACACCAATGATGGGTGCTTGGGCCCCTGGATGCGGGTGGGATCTGTGCCTGGACACCGCGGGGTCGGACGTGGCAGGCCTTTGGACCCTAGGCCCTTCCCGGTACTTGGGGGTCTGGCCATGGGCCGGTCTAGGGATCTGCCCGTCTCCTGTCCTCTTTGGGGCCCCTCGGTTGGGGGTCTTCCGTAGGCCTCCGCCTGTTCTTCCCTGGGGGGGAGGGCGTGGCCGGCCTTGGGGTGGCCGTGTGGGTGGCCGGGGTGGGCTCTGCCTCGCTCCCTGGGTGGGCGCCCTTGGGGGGGGATCTGCTTCTGCTGGTGGCGGGCTGGCCCCTGGCTGGGGGCCTGCGTGGGTGCTGGGTGTGGGGATCTTGTGCCCCCCGGGCTCTGCCCGGGTGTGGGGTGGCCCCATCCGTGTCCGTGGCCCTGCCGCCTCCTGCCACTGGGGCCGGCTCTGGGCGGGGGGGCCTTTGCCTGGCGTCCTCCCGTCAGGCCGTCTGCGGGGCGGGAATAAAAACAATAATAAATTCATAGATAAATAACAGGACGAGTATAAACAGACTCTTCCTGTGCAAAGCAAACCTGTTTAACACCACCTGACATGTAGACAACTACATGCCAAAAGTACTGGACAGGACAGGTTAAAAAAACAAAAAAACAAAAAAAAAACAACAAATGGACTCACGCATCATTCGCACTGTTTGTGGTTGTCCTTGTCCCTGAGCAGAGATCATTATCTTAATAAATCTCTGATCCTCACTCCTCCAAATGGCTGAATTCTCCTTTAATGGTACAAACACTGCTTCCTCTGCTTCTTCCATCATTTCTCCTGTTTCTGTGCATAGTCTTCTGACACTAGTAGAGTCACATGAGGCACACCCTTCTTAATGTCCAATTCCTTATCCAAATAGTCATCTCTGTTTATCCTCATTGCTGCTCCTTGTGGCCCCAAAATTATGCAACTTGACGTGAGATGAACTTGCTTTGGTTGACAATTCAACCATTTCTTGGGATCCAATTGTGTAGAATCCTTAAAGTACTTGAGTGTACAATGAAATGGATACTTTGCATCAGACATATTTGCTCCAATAAACTTCTCCCACAATCTGGCTGGTTTCAAAAATCCTGGAGTGAGACATCCAATCCACGATACTAGAGATGCTTCAGCTTCTGTTTTCATTGATAATTGATAAACAATCTCTTTTGGCAGTTCCACCAAGAAACCATCATTTGTGCATTTTATTGTGCAATTCAGTTTACACAAAGCATCTCTCCCCAAAAGGGCAATAGGTGTATACTCTGATACCAATATAGGCATTATAATCTTCTGATTTTTATAGCAGAGCTCAATTGGTTCTGTGAGAGGAATCAGCTGTTTAACTCCCTCAAACCCGATTGTCCTAATCAACTGACCAGACATAGGGAGATGTATAGCATCTTCAGGCCGAATACAAGTGAAGGCAGCTCCGCTATCCACCATTGCTTCCAATGGTCTATTATTTATCTTCACTTTTACAGTTGGATCTTTCTCCGGCCCTGATACTACCAGCTGATACCCTCCCCTCGAGTTCTCTGGGCACCTCTAGAATCCTAGTTCCAGGCCCCTATTAGGGTTCACTGGTCCCCGGACTATCCTTGGCTGGCCTCTGAATACTCCTCTGAAGCTTCCTCTGAAATTTCTTCCAAAGTTTCCTCCTGGCCTGTTACACTCACGAGCAAAGTGACCAAGCTGTCCACAATTATAGCACACTTCTAAAGACTGCTGGAAACTTGAATTGAAGCTTCCTCTTCCTCCTCTTCCAAAATTTCCCCGTCCTCTTCCTCTCCATGTTTGTGTTTGACCAAACCCTGGCTGTATGCAGGAAACAGCTGGAACCACAGATGATGGCTGAGATGGTGGCAAGTCAACTTGACTTGGTTGTGATTGAAAAATTGGCTGATTGGGTGGAGGCTGACTTTGCATAACCACAGCCTGCTTCTTCTCCTTTTTATTACTGTCCCCCAATTGTATTTGATTGAGCTTCCTGAGGATCTCCTGATCTCCTGCTCTTTCTGCTCATGTTCCTTCTTCCTGTATAGCTCCACTTGTTGAGCTACATGATCCGTATAAACCCCTTTAGTCATGCTTCCGAGACCAACCACCTCTGCCAGTTTGCTTCTTACTGGTAAGGGCAACCCTTTTTGAATTTTAGCACGCTAAATTGATTGTTCCATTTGGTTTAAATCTGGATCATTTCCTGTAATATTTCTCCATACTTGATGAGCTCTTGACACATAGGCTCTCGGATTCTCTTCCTGTCCCAGAGGCTCAATGATAATATTATCAGGATGAACATTTGTCGGAAATGTATCCCTCAGTGCTCTCCACACTCGACCTCTATTCGCAGCAAACAACTCTGGATCGTTCACAGCAGTCCCCACATATCGATTAAGCCTTGCTTTCTGTAAAATCTCTTCCATGGCTGGAACCCCAAGAACGTTGGCTAAAAGTCTCTTGATATCTCCTATGGCAGGCTGTGTCCCCACCATAATCTCCCCCAATTTTGAGATCCACAGATGTGCTCCATCTTGAAGAGTAGGTAACTTCTCCAATATATCTGACATATCTGTGTTCTGCCATGGCTTATAGTCCAAATTCTGTCCTTGAACAATTACTGGACACATATTCTCAGGCTCCTTCCCTTTCCTTAAGCGCAACGAATATGTCCTGGCTGGTGCCCGGAGGCCTTTGCTCTTCTGTAGCTTTTTCTTTCTTATGTGAAGCTCCTCTAAACAGTTCTCCAGTACCTTTCAATTCTCTGAGCAAACAGGAACGTCCAGCACTTCATCAGATTGATCTTCCAGCTCTTCAAGATATAATTCTATACTTCTTTCAACTTCTCTTAGAGCCCTTCCTCCATTCTAATACTAGAGGCCATTGGAATAGATCTTTTTGAAGGCAAAAAACACTCACTCTCCCAATCTCCATCACTGTCTCCTTTCTCACTCTCAATGGAGCCAATGGAGCTGGGTCTCTTGTCCCATGTCTTGTCACGTCTTTCCTCCTCTTTTTTCTGCTTTTGCCAGTATCCTCCTCACTGCTGGGTCATATCCACCCATGGCCCCTTCCAGATCACTCTGATCATCATCATTTCCTGCATCCATCCTCCTAATTCTCAATCCACCCACAGCTTCTAAACGTGTCATTTTCTTCGTTGCCTTTATGTTTGGATACATCTTTATGATTGTTTCTGCTTGTCCCACTTCTATTGTCCAATCCTTATCACCTTTAATACAATAATTACCCTCCTGACTAATCACAGGGAGTTGGGGATAAATTTCCTCAAACCTTACTTCCTTCTCATATGGTGGGGGTTTCTTTACTGACTCCACATGCGAGAAATGTGAATTAATTTCAATCATTAATTCCTCTGTCTTCTTTGCACTTTTGCTCATTTCTTCTCCTCCTTTCTTATCACCTTTAATACAATAATTACCCTCCTGACTAATCACAGGGAGTTGGGGATAAATTTCCTCAAACCTTACTTCCTTCTCATATGGTGGGGGTTTCTTTACTGACTCCAAATGCGAGAAATGTGAATTAATTTCAATCATTAATTCCTCTGTCTTCTTTGCACTTTTGCTCATTTCTTCTCCTCCTTTCTCCCTTTTCTCTCTTGCTGTTTTGATCATTTTCTGTCCTTCTTCTTCAAACAACTGAAGGATGCCAAGCTCAATTTTTCTCTTTTCTTTACGTTCTTTTCCTTTCTTCCCCTTCTTTTGATCTACTTTATATGTGGACACAAGCACCTTCATAATTTCGATTACATCAGGGTTAAGGGTCCCCTCTACTGGCCATGGTTGTTCAATTTCAGGCCAACGCTTGTGCCATTTCTCCGATATCTTTGCAGTGTTCTTTACTAAGTAATTATTCGTCTGTACTATATCATCAGGGGTAATTACTTTTGAAATTTTAGTATCCATTCCTGCCATTATAATAGCCCCCTTTTTCATAAAGTAAACTTCAATAGCTACCCTATAATTAAATCCTAGATAATTTTTACATGAAATCTCAAGATAAACCTCCAGCACAGCTCAAATCAACCTATGTAATGTACCAACAATATATCTCCCATTCGCCACTTTCAACTTATGTTAAAAACCCAATTATACCCCTTAAAGATCAGTCCGTTGCCAAGCTTCCTCTCTTTTCTTTTCAACAACTTATACCCTGTGCATGAATATACCTTATTAACCCTAAGGGAAACCCTCCACATCAATATTGTTCTCTAAGAATAAGTATAAGCAGGTATTACTGAAAAGAGTTTGTGGATAAAACTGTACTGGCCTTAATCAGTCCGGATTCAGGAGCTGCAGACCATGTCATCCATGCACCTCAATCCATGTGACTCACAGGCCAGCTACTTTCTTGTCTGGGGTCCGTCTCCTCTCCACACTCTCACACAATATAAGCAGATAAGAGAAAAACAAACAAAGGTTCAATATCACAACATAAAAATCAATTCGATATACTTTAAACCATACTGTTTATCTAAAAACAGATGCCCTACCATATCAAACTTCATCTACCTTCAAACATTTAAGTTATACCTTTTTAACAATGCAAACAGATCTGTTCAGTTTATTCACTACTCACACATACTTTTCAATGAGGAGAGAGGGGAAAAAAAAGAAAGGAGGGGGAGGAGAGAAGTCACTCTTTATTCTTGAGAGAAATCACTTGAGAGAAGTCACTCTTCACTCTTTCATCAAAATAAGCAAACATACTTGCACCTTATTAGGGATACCCCCTTACTTCACCTCTTAAACTGATATCAACTTAAAAATATATTTAGTTATGTGGTCTTTATTCTACCTCTTTATCCATGCTCATGCACACAAAAATATTCTCATCTAACTAGTCCTTTTCTCATAGATTGTCCTCTCAACAAGGCTCATATTGTTTACTCAAAAGTCCTCACAAAAGGCTCATAGTGTTTACTCAAAAGTCCCCATAAAAAGGTTCATAGTTCTTTACTCAAAAAATCCCCATAAAAAGGCTCATAGTGTTTTCTACTTAATAACAAATAGTCCCCTTATCTCGAGGCTCATATATTTTACCATTAAAGACAAAAATACTTCCTTATATATTTTCAAAATGCTATATTTTCTCCTAAACTTTAATCATAACCTCAGCATTTTAACTCCATTTTCACACATTCAGCTGAGACCACACTCCACACACATGCACACACAGAGGCACAAAGAGGAAAAACTGATCGTCCAGCAACCAGAAGAAACTTCACATAAACTCACAAACCAAAAACACACAACAAATACAACATCAACCCAAACCACACTTTCTTACATTCTCCACTCATTCATACTATCCTAATAGTATGCTTTCAGCCGCTTCCTTTTCTCTCTCTTTTTTTTTTTCCTAAATTTCTGCTACCTTATGAGGTGTAGATATTCAAAGAGAGGCTGCTTCAGACATTGTTCGTCAACACAAAGAGGAAAATCTGATTGTCCAGCAACGAGAGAGTGGGAACCTTCAAATTGAATTTTCTTTCTACACCTCCAGGTCTACTTTTAAGACCTGACCTGAAATTCACCTAGTGAAACTCACCTAGTGACAAAAAGCCCTCTCTGAGGGCTTTTTGTCCAAATTAGCGGCTTCCTCTCTAACTTATCTTGTTTTCCTTTATTCCTTTATTCTCTTTTTCCATTTCTTATTTTACCTTCATCTTCTCTTTTACCATTATCACCTTTTTTTCTATTTTTGCCAATTCTGCCCTGGGCCCAGGGTGTACCTCTTCTCATCTATTTCCTTAGCCAATTCTAACTATATCTCAAAGCCTACTTTCACGCAGTGACTAATATACACATGTCTTACCGTTAAGAAGCTAAGGGTCCAGCCTTCGTTAATCTCACATGGTGTTCTTTAGCTCACCTCTATCGTTACTAGTAAGGCTATTCTACACTTTTACTTCAACTTCTTCTTGCCTCTTTTCCTTATATCCTCTTTTTGTCTTATCTTCTCTTCTTTCCCTCTATATATTTTCTCTATTTTTCTTGTTCCCCCCTTTGGCACTAAAAATAGTGCCAAAAAAAAATTTAGAACGGAGCGTCACCCCAAACACCAACACATCACAACACACACACAGCTCTTTACGGTGTGTCCTAGCAGCACCCCCCACAGCCACACACACAGACCAGCGCTCAACAATAGGAGAAAAGACTCACTCTAGGTTGCTGCAGCTGAGAGCGGGAGCCCACGCACTGGAACTGACGGCGATGTCGCAGGGCACAACACGTCCCAAGTTCGTGATGCCAAAATTGTTGTTTCTCTCGTATGGTGATTTGCAGATGATGAAGAAGACTCCGCTGAAACTGTATTTCTTGCATATAACAATGTTTATTACAAGGAAACACAGCATCTAAACAGACATCCCGGTGTTGTCTGTGTCTGGATCGGCAGCCAATGTGATACCCCTAACCCCCTGTGTAAACACCCAGGGTGAAAGTAAGCCTAAAGGCATAACTAACTTTTAACCTTCAGGGTCAAACAGATATCACTCATGTCCCTGAACTCAAAACAACAGCTCGTTATCATCTGGTTGCATTTAGTCATGGAATGTCAGATACCTCAGTACCTTGCTCAGGGGTACCCCAGTCCTTTGACCTGGTGGGGACTCAAACCAGGAACCCTTAAACATTTACAGTTACTTAAAGCTTTAATTGTATTTTCTGACTGTAAGTTTGCTGTGTGGTGCCGCAATAATCAGCTGCAGCTCAACATGGCAAAAACAAAGGAGCTGGTCATAGACTATGGGAAGTCCAGACCAAAACTGCAACCAGTGCAGCTCGAGGGAGTTGATGTGGAGACTGTAGACTCTTATAAGTACCTCGGGCTGTGGCTGGACAACAGACTGGACTGGACTGTTAACACCAACCACATGTACAGGAAGGGTCAAAGCAGACTGTACTTCCTAAGGAGGCTGCGGTCCTTTAACATCAGCAGGAAACTCCTGTGCCTGTTCTACCAGTCCGTGGTTGCCAGCATCCTTTTCTACACCGTGGTGTGCTGGGGGGGGCAGCACCTCAAAGAAGGACACACTGAGGATTGAGAAGCTGATCAGGCGAGTCGGCTCTGTGGTCGGCATGGAGCTGGACTCACTGGTGACAGTTGCAGAGAAGAGAACTCTGAACAAACTGCTGGGCATCATGGATGATGTCAGCCACCCTCTGCACACTGTCATCAGCAACCAAAGGAGCCGGTTCAGTGACAGGCTGCTCCTCCCCAAATGTAAAACTAACAGACTCAGAGACTCCTTTGTCCCTCGTGCTATTAAACTGTACAACTCCTCACTGAGGGGGAGGGGGGCAACATTTACATTTCTATAATCACTTACGTTAATCTTTCTGCTTTTCTATGTCTTTCATTTCTTCTGTTTTTGGATTCTGTACTGTACTGCTGCTGCTAGAACTTTAATTTCCTGGAGGCACTGTCTGAAGGATCAATAAAGTTTTATCTAATCTAATCTAATCTAATTTAATCTAATCTAATCTAATCTAATCTAATTTAATCTAATCTAATCTAATCTAATCTAATCTAATCTAATCTAATTGTTATTACTGACATTAACGGTAAATTTATAGACCGTTGAATAAAATATGAATTAATAACTTCATTACCTGGAATAACATTAATGAATGTACTTATTTGCTTTGTATGTTGGTAAAATGTTGAGCAGATCTTTAGTTTATCAGGTTTCCAGAACAGATGGTCTAAAACTGGCAGTATTATAAAAACTGATAAAAATTGAAACCGGACAATATCAGAAAATATCTTGTGATCTTTTGTTTTTGCCAGCCCTAGGTAAAAGACCACCTAGCCACCAGCTAAACCAGAGACCACCTATTAACAAACTGAAAGGGGACATATCACCACCAGCATATGAAACAGACTTTAGAATTTAGTAAACAAACTTTTCACTTCTAAATGTTGCTCATCATTATTTACCAATTGCAATGAGATCATGAAATGTTCACAAGGCAAAAAAATATTGAAAAAATATGGTTTCTGTGTAAGGCTGGTCACACTCTTGTGTCCTACTTTTACTCTAAAAATGTTAACATGCATGATGACAATTCACTTCTGAATCTGATGGTCTGCTATTTCTGTATAAACAGAACGTTGCAAGGGATGCTGCTCTGACCATACTGCAGACCAACAAATGAATCATCTGTAATAGGCAGGAGCCAGAGTCACTCTACAGGATGTTTTTTTGGTACCTTTTTTTCCACTATTTTTTCCTGTTATGTTATAACTTGGGCCATCAAAAGTTGATACTGACCACCCCTAACTTGGCCCCGTTTGGTCTCAGTGGCCAAAAAACACAAAAAACACCCTTTATGGGAAAAGCTTTTGGCCAAATGATATAATTGTAAATGTAAAATGTAAAGTGTACCAACATTGTCTGTTCAGCACTGTAGCCAGGCTGACACAGAGTCACTGCTCTACTGAGCCGTCTATTCCCTTAACACTGAGCAGTGACGACTTCATGAATTTCTTTGTGAACAAAATAAAATCAATAAGAGAAAAAATTGACCACCTCTTCTCTTCTAGTGGTAATGAGAGAAGTTCTAGCACAATAACCTTAGAAGCACCAGATATACAGTTACAGTTTCTCCCCTATAGATCTCCCAGAATTAACATCACTAGTATCCTCATCAAAACTGTCAACCTGTCAGTTAGATCCCATCCCACCAAACTGTTAATTAATTAATCACTCCATTTTAAATCAAATTAATCTTTCCTTATTAACTGGATATGTACCCCAAGCCTTTAAAGTTGCAGTTATTAAGCCCCTTCTTAAAAAAGCTACCCTCGTCCCAGAGGTTTTAGCCAATTATCGCCCAATATCAAACCTTCCTTTCATTTCTAAAATACTAGAAAAGGCAGTTGCAAATCAGGTATGTGAATATCTACATAGTAACAGGCTGTTTGAAGATTTCCAGTCAGGATTTAGATTACACCATAGCACAGAAACAGCCCTAGTTAAAGTTACCAACGACCTCCTCTTGGCCTAAGATAATGGTCTGGTCTCTATACTTGTCCTGTTAGATCTTAGTGCTGCATTTGAAACCATTGATCATAAAATTCTACTGCAGAGACTGGAGCAGACTTTAGGGATCACAGGTACTGCCCTCTGCTGGTTTCAGTCATACTTATCTGATGTTAATGACATGTTAATGACAATGACTCATTGCAGACAAAAGTTAATTATGGAGTTCCACAGGGCTCAGTTCTTGGGCCTATACTTTTTACCTTATATATGCTTCCTTTAG